>JAZHYW010049817.1:0-95523 GCA_037355805.1 Ixodes ricinus
TTACGTATTGCTGAAACCAGCCAAATGTTCTTATTTGTTCGGCATATCCGAGAATTCCGCTTAAGCGAGTTCGCCTTAACGGGAGTCTACTGTACCATATTTAGTTAGATCAAGCAAAGCTTTTTATCTATCCCATCAAATGGGTACATACAAATTTATATGCCGTGATGGAAGGGCACCAGAAGAAGAAAACATGCGGAATCGAGGTGTTATTTGCTGATATATTGAAGTTTAAAATCTCAGCTTGTAACCATATTCATATTTGTGATGAACGATTCAGACGAGCCAAATGTATTGCTACCTCACATGGCACGAGCGTTTTAGAACAATTTCACACGTTTCAATCTAACACAGTCCCTTGTTAAAACTTAACAACAGCTGTTTCTGCGATATTGCTGTCCGCAAGACGAGCAAGTGAAGGAGAGGGTAGGACTTTGGAAGGTCAGTCTTGGAAACTATCAGTTCTTCTTCATGAAGGTTGGATTCGTTGTTCTGTTTGAAGGCGAGAGACAAGGGAGAAGGAATCAAGGTTAATTTTTGTGCATCTTTTAAGTGACCAATGTTCAGGATATAAGGGTGCATTCGATGTCTGGTAGCCTGTGATTTTGTTGTAACTGTAGGTCTTTTTATGGAAGTTGAGAAATGTCTTTAAATGGCCTTAGATTTCTGTGGGTATGAGGATTCGTGAGGAGGGGGGGGGGACAAAGAAAGCAGCTGAGTTTGAATGTCCCTCTTTCTGTGTCTTTTCTTGTGACAATAAGGTTTGCTTTTTGTACCGCAGTCTCCGGCACTCAAAAAATAATCAATGTCCACTAGCCATCCGGCACCCGACTGTCACCAAGCGAAGACCACACAAAATAAGCCCTAAGATAAGTAGCCAAAAAGTTAACAAGTTAAAACAATACGTTCGTGAAGATATAGTTTTTATACTTTTAAACATTCCCTCTTACAAATAAAAAAAAATTACCCCACTAAACGAAAAAAGGAACGCCGTTACTCTTTCCGTTCCAGTAAAAATGTAACGCGTTCCCGTTCCAGTTCCCCCGAGGCAGAATGGAGCAGCGACGTTTCTTCGTTCCTCCTAGAAGGAACGCGTTCTAAGAACGTCGTTCCTTGGAACGCCGTTCTGTACAACACTGCCTCAGAGGGACAGCCGAACGTTGGCAGTCGCTGTAAGTGTCACACGAGCGTCGTTCTTAAGTTATTGCCCAAGTTTCGACACCCTCTGTATTTTGCTTAAAGGAGCTATAAAAAGATTTCCATACACTACTAAATACTACTCAGGGTCAGTCCCTAACGTTAATAACTGATTGATCTTGGCTTTACTGTTTTTTCTAGGCAATGGCACTCGCCAAAAAATTAGAAAAATATGAGCATCGTTCATCCCCGTCAACTCGGAGCCAGAAGCGGCCACGTGGCCTGGTGACTATCTTATGCCGCCAATTAACGTTAAAAGAATACGGCTAATCCGACTCATCACCGCAGTAGTTGGACACGAGCCGCTACCCAAGTGTCCGCAGAGGCATTGATTGCTACGAGCCGATGTATAGTGCTCATGCAGTTCTCCTGTCCAATCCATGAGCCGCGCTCGACTGTCGTTAGGCGAGTGGTTTTGATCCCACAATTACGACATCAATCTTTGCAAAGGCAAGACTAAAAGAAATAGTCTCATTTTATCCTCTCAATTTCACCGCGACAAAGAAGCGTCTGAATCAGTGGCGGCTTGTGCAAGTATACTTGGGTCAGACTAAAACCAGTACGCCTCGGAAAATTCATGAACATTCCAACCCGATATCGTTTTAGGACCCCTTTAAACTTCATGGGGTGCAAAATAAAAGCAATGAAGGGTTGCTGTTAAAAAGTGACAAATAAAATTGTCGAATTAGCAGACACAAACGGAGGAGGCAATTCCTCAGGAATACTTTCAGCCTTTCCACTCTGGTGAAGAAGGAAGACCAGCGAAGCTGTACTAGGGTGGGAATGAAGTAATGGCCGGCCACAAGTCGGCAAGCCAGAGTGGAAAAGCTGGAGAAGTTGCCGCCATCTATGCGCGACGGCGGCAACCAGACAACCGGCCAGCCGTTTGTCTGGTTGCTGTCGTCACTTATAGATGGCGGTAGCTGTCCAAAGTTTAGTGTCATCATTTGTTTGCTGACGGACACGATACTGGGGAAACTAGCCCTTAACAGCTCCGCTGTAAAAAAAAGTGTGTGTGTGTGTGCGTGTGTGTGTTGGGGGAGGGGTTAGTTTTAAAAACATACTGTGTTGTAAAGGCTCCTCTTCCCCACATCTTTGGCGCAGACCAAAAAGCGTTACCCTGGAAACTGATTTGTTTGCAAAAACGCTCTTGCTAACAAAAGCACGTTTTTGTCGTGCCAGACGTTCGCGTCGTTCCTCACGACGATGCACTAAGAATAATAATACGTGCCTTTCAAATACTTGGCTTTCAATGAGCTTGAACCTCCTGCAGCGTGCAATTTGCACCATCAAATTCGATTTTCGCAGCAAGAAGAAATCACAATGACTACCAGCCTATAGTGTGATGACGTCACGTGCATACCATGGTAAACAGTTAAGCTTTCTGGTAAAATGTGATGTTCGCAACACTAGCAATAGATGTCCTAATTGTAAAGTTGTGCAGTATTTATAGCAGTCTCGCGATGATATACGGCAGCATAGAGAAATGTTAGAGCGCATGACTATTCAAGCATAGTGTTGTAAAGTGAGGGCCCAAAAACAAGTGCAGGTAAAACCGAATATAACATTAGCCTCCCGAGGCAGTATTTAGCGAAGTTTTGAGCTCATGCAAGCTGATGAAATGTGATTTATACTAAGATTTTAGGAATATTCGTCTGTCCTTTGCGCTTTTTATGTAAAATATGAATTTCATTGCGTGCATCTTTACGCATCTCTTTTTGCAGTAAGGCGTTCTGTAAGGGATTATTTAGAAAAATAACGTTAATTATCTTTCTCTTTTTGAACATTTCGTGCATTTGACTTTCAATCTATCATGTGAGCACAGAGTCCTTTTTGGCATACCCTGCAAGCCGATGTTTTACACTGCCAATCAGCAAACAGAAAAACACTTTTACGCAGACCCCACAGCTAGCGTAGTTTCGAGTATCGTCCTTCCGCGTCGGTCTCACGCGGTTATGTGAACTTTATAAAGTAAAATTTATTGATCATTATAAAAAATATATTTGATTACTAACTGAATATTTGACAACATAAATTAAGGGCCGACCACCCTAAAGCAATGCCCCCCAAATTATCTGAAAGGTTCTCTGCGAATCTTTTCCGGCGTTTTTATCCTCGACAGGCACGTTGTAAGTGATACGGGACGGCGCCTTACACACATTTCTGATTTTGAAGCTAATTTAAATAACTATGCGTCCCTCACACATACAACTTCTCAAACATATAGAAGTCTGTTATTGCCTCTTTTACGTGGTGAACATTAATGTGTCTTTGGGCTGACAAAAACAAAGTAAACAGGGCGCAAGCGGCGGAACTATAACGGATCACTAGAGCCTCTGCATATCCGCGGATTATCCGCGGATAGGCCCGCAGATATCCGCAGGTAAACTGGCGGATGCGGATAAAAATTAGACGGATTTCGCGGATTTCGCGGATCGGATGCGGATGTCAGGGGCTGCGGATGCGCGGATATCCGCGGATCCGACCCAAATGTTTGCCCGGTGGCATTCAGTCCGGCTTCGACTGACGTTTCACCTACAGGATCGTTCCGCCGACAGCGCGACGCTTGATCGGAAAACTTCCCGTGTTCGATTCATAGAAAAACCTGAGTCGCTTCGGCCGCAAAACAACCCTGCTATTTTCGGGGCAGAACAAAACTCTTTGCGTCGGCTCGCTGATTACAGGGGGAGGGGGACATGCTTTGCCGGGAGCACGCTTCAGTGAATCGCTAGCTTTTAGCGCCGCTTAGGGAAGAAATACGTTGTGGACAAAACGTCGCAGGGGCATGCGTCCACAAACGCACAGCTGCCGAAGCAAATCGCGTGTCCATGAAATGTATGTCCGTGAGAAGGTCCACGCAACGTATTGCCACAAAACGCGTAAGCCGAAGAAACGCATAGGGATCCAAGAAATATCTGGATTCTTACCGAAGATCGCCAGTTAGCGCATTTCATCTCGTCTAAATGCTATCTATAGAAAAAGTAAAGAATGCAGGGCATCAGTCGCCTCGAGAAATCTAGTTTTTGGCAGGGAAAGAGCGGAAATCTCTCTCCGGACAAAGAAAACCCCAAACGAACAAGCCAGAAGAAAGTAGAAGAAACCTCCCCTCTCCGCAGTGAGTGATGTGGTCATGATACCAAAAACAAAAGAAGTGCTTCGCACAGCGAGCGCGAACCCTATGTCGCCACGGTTTGGAAAGCTTCGGAATGAGCGGCGCACGCACACAGGCAGCCCGTAATTTGCCTGTTTCTTTTTTGTATGCTTAGAGTCCTAGCCAAGAAAGTCTGGTTGTTCATATTCGCTCTGGTTACAACGCTAGAGCGCCAGCAATGCTAGCGGCTGCCGCTGCGCAGCCTCCGTAACCGCCTCCTGGGCAAAAACAACAACAACAACAAAAAAAAACTTCTTTTTAAAATATATATATTTGGGCGCTTGCAGGGCGCTTGCAGTCCGCGATCTTTCTCGAACAACACGTTAGTCGATCCGACTGCAGGCCTTGGACTCTGACTTAGCGGCTCATGTGCCCGCTGGCTGACACGAAACACCGTGAGACTCCGAGGCGGCCGCATACGCTCGGTAACATCACAGAAAGGATTTTTTTCCTTCCTCCACTGCCTCTCCTCCTCTTTCCGAATCTTTTTTAATTTCTTATGACCTGTGTTTTTTTTAGGCGTTTAGACTTCAGGGAGTGTTAAGGGGCCACAGCTGAAAGCTTCCGATTCCGCGTGCGGCGGGAAGAACGGCGGTCGCCGTGACTTCCGCTGATTTTGCTATTCTAAATGTAATCGTAACCTCTGGTGGTTAGCAAGAACATCGACATGGTTCCACATTTGGCGGATGCGTTCGGATACATGGATACAAAGTATGCGGATGCGGATCGGCTACGGATACAATAATGTAAAAAGTTTCGTGGATGCGGTTCGGATGCGGATATGAAGTCTGCGGATGCGGATCGGATGCGGATACTCAAATTGTTATCCGCGCAGGGCTCTAACGATTACGCACGCAAACCGTCAGAAAGTGTCGAATTAAGTAGCTGCCATGTCGAGTAGAACGTGAAATACTACTTTGTTTCACTTAACAAGAAAGAATCTTGGAGGACGCTTAAGCTTCGCCTTTAAAAGTGGAACGCGACAGCGTTAACGGGCCTCGTTTGCATCGCATTCGCTTTTGCCGCGTAAGCGTGCCTCGCGTGGCCTAGTCAAAAGTGCCTGACTCGCAACCGAAGGGTCGTGGGTTCGAATCCCGCCTAAAATTTTTAATATTTTTTTTTCTTTAAGGCAAAGGAATTATTTTAAAAAGTGAAATCAATTGAGACATACGGCGACCTTTAATTTGCATTACATATCATGTTTTAATCACTCATTCCACGCGTGATGTCACGTTTCACGTGAGTATTGTAAGTTGTTTGAAATTCTAGCGCGAGGGCATGTAGCTCTGACGTCATAACCCTATTGACCAATCAGGATTTTCCAGTCACGCCACCGACATCGGCTTTTCTGCGACATGAGCTCCTTAACGCTATGGCGTTAAAATCATCAATTAGCAAGGGTGATGCTCATTTGCAAATTAAATTGACCGGCATCTTGTCAAGAACAATCCTCCACAGCCAGCCTATGCCAGCTTATCCTGTATAAGAAAATGTTCACTTGGGCAAGAGCTATTTTGGGCCAGATTCGATCTGAGTGCGAAGGTGCGTATAGATTAGAGAGACAATTACGATTACTCCTTGATGCATGATTAGTCGCATGCATGCGGTGCTGAGTGCAAACAATGTTTGGTTAGAACAACAAGCATTTTGATTTCCGCTCGGTGTTTCTATAAAAAATAGACTGAAAGGAATTATCCTAAAACTTCTGTGACATTTTGAAAATTGCGTTGCTTTGAGCTCAGTCCTGTCGTCATCATATACATATATATTGTGAAGCGTATTTCGTAAACCATATTTTATGATATATATGGCCACGAGGTGCTCATTTCATAGTTTTATGTGATGTAATCAATTCCTTAATTCAAGAACACAATCACGATTTCACTTTTAATACTGCGACACAAAGCTGTACTAATCACGGGTATTTTAGGCGACCTACCACACTTCGCGACAACATTTTATACCCTGTAAATAGATCAGCTTGAATTTTAGAATTTTACTTAAACACGAAGAAAGGACAAGAAAATACAGTATAGTTCTAAATTTCAAGCTGATTTATTTACATGTATGTACCAACAAGCTCAACTCTTTACTCTTGTACTTAAACATTTTGATTCAGGTAAAACATATGTTACTGCAAACAAAGGGATTTTGAGTCGTATGAACACGACGTGACATACGTTAATGTAAATTTTCTTATACTCCTGCGTCGAAATTAAGTAACTGAATTTCATATTTCTGGTACCTAAAAAACAAAAGTAAATTGCACGGACGATCGAAGAAACTGTATAGTAGATCGTTTCACGGCGTAAATAGTGTATATTGCCAGAACAACGCGGAAAATGTATTCTCAATTTAGCGGTTCAAACCTGACGGTTCGAACCGGTTCGAACCGTTATTTTTGCTCCCGGAACTGAACCGGAACCGAACCGAAAGCCGTGAACCCGAACCGGAACCGAACCGATAAAAATTTCGGTTCGACACTCTGGTTGACACGAATATCGCAGTTTACCTTGAAGTGTTGAGTAGCATATTTTTCGACACCACTATTTGAAAATTCGAATATTCGGACAATCCTACTCACCAGCCATCTTCTGTACCAAGCCACATGGTGGGGAAGTGATTGTCCATCTCTTCAACCTCTTCTTTTGGCACTTTGGGTGTCTCCTGAGAAGAACTGAGACGTTCGTCGTCTGCCAAAAAGCATTCTGCTCATGTACGATCAGTTTCGCCTCGTTTTTCAGATCATGCTGATGTTGATTGCATAAACTGAGACTCAAGTAGCATTGCAAAAAAAAGGAGGACTGCAGAAGACGGAAGGATGTACTGACTAGTGGCTCTTCCATTCAATCTTTGCTATTTTACGCAGTTCTTCAAGCCTCGTGAATTCTGTGCCCCGAACCCCCCTTGGTGGAAAGAATTGAAAGTTTTCAGCAAAATGTTATCCAAGAGCTTTTCAGTTTCAAGGTCATTCATTTGAAAGAAAGCAGTCACCTTGCGATTCACTGTGATCTTCACTTTCTTCCTCCTCCTCATCACTAGAGTCACTGAAACAGACAAAAGGTGACTTCAACAACGGTGAATGGAGCAGAATCTCATGCTGCAGAACCTAGGGATCCTGTGTTCAATCCCCACCTCTGCTTTCAATCTGGATGAGCATCGTACAGGCATGCGGTCATGTATTACAGCTACATGATGCATGTTAAAGACCCCAGGCCAACAGTCATACTGCGCTGGCTATATTTCCCATCAATAGCTGGTGAAAATGTCGCTATACTCTGGCAGACTAAACTCCCACTGTCTAAACAACTAATGGCTAACTGTTTATTTTTCTCCACAGTGACAACTGAAGTGACTAAGATGTCTCAATGTTCTTAGGGTGGTTTTTTTTTTTATTTATTGATACTGCCGGCTGCAAATACGCAGCCAAGGCAGGAGATATACACAACAAAATGCACTTGAAAATAAAATACATAGGTGTGGTGGCGTTACAACTCGTAGAGGAATAAAGGGCTAACAGATGCCCTTGATAGGATTCTTCCCATGCAAGAATGACTACACAAAAGGATCTTTTACAACTACACGTCACAAAAACACACGTAAACATAAAAACACAGTACAAACCCATAAAAAAAGAAATATCTAAAGCATGACTAGTAGAAAAGCACAATCACAGACAATCAAACCAAATCATACGCATGTAATATCAAACAACATCCGATTCCTTTAACTTGGCTGTGAACGACAATACGCAATCTGTGGAAACGATTTCTTGTGGGAGCAAGTTCCATTCATGAATCGTACGTGGAAAACAGGAATATTTGAAGCAGTCAGTTCTACACCTTATTTCAGTGAAAGATTTGCAGTGCTTGTTCCTTGTTGGCCTACTAGTATTGAAATGAAGGTAATTGCTGTAGTCCAAGTTGAAATTGTTATTTAATAGGTTGAAAATGAACTTCAGTCGGCTAATTTTTCTACGTTTTTGTAAAGAAGGGACACCGCTCTGGACATAAAGTTCTGAGATTGATGTGTTTCTACCGTATGTGTTAAAAATAAATCGCAGCGCTTTTTTCTGAATTCTTTCCAACTTATTAATATTTGACTTTGTGTGTGGATCCCATACCACATCAGCGTATTCCATCAAAGACCTGACGAATGTCTTATACGCGATTAGTTTTGTATTGTTGGAACAGTCTTTTAGTCGCCGTTTTAAAGTCCATAATGTGCCCATTGCCTTGTGAGTAATGAAGTCAATATGTGAATTCCAACGCAGATCAGACGTTATTACTAGGCCCAGGTATTTATATTGGGGTACTGTGTTGAGCGCGGTCCCCTGGAGGCAGTAGCTGGAGGGGAGTGGATTTTTTTCCTGGTTATTGTCATATGAGCACATTTCTTACAATTCAGGGACATCTGCCAGGTGTCGCACCATGTAGAAACCATCTCGAGACTCTTGTTTAGAATATTTTGATCGTTAGAACATTTCACTTCTTTATAAATAATACAATCGTCAGCAAATAAACGAATTTGAACAGAGGGGTCTACTTTAAGGTCATTAATAAAAATAAGGAAAAGCAGTGGTGCCAGTACGGATCCTTGGGGTACCCCGGATCCAACTGCTGCTGTCGAGGAACGAGCGTCTTGTATTTGAACGAACTGTTTTCTGTTGCCTAAGTATGCTTCTATCCATCTTAAGATCTGGTCGTTATTTAGTATTGCTCTGAGCTTAAGAAGAAGCTTTTTGTGCGATACTCGGTCAAATGCCTTCGCAAAATCTAAAAAAATAACGTCCGTCTGAAGGCCTAAATCAATTGTTTTTGCAAAGTCGTGGATCGTATGCGCAAGTTGTGTAATCGTTGATAGACCCCGTCTAAAACCATGTTGCCCCGCATTAAAAAAAACATTTTCTTCAAGAAAGGAAACAATATGCCAACCTTCGTAGTACTTGGTGCTGACAGCGCATTCCCAAGAAATATACAAATTAATAGTGTGATTCAAGATGGCAGCAAAGCATTAGAACACCTCCTTTGCATGCTCCAGCAGCAAAGACAGGGATTGTGCATACCACTAAAATAGTTTCTCCTCACTAACCTCCTCAGACAGACGTGCACATCTTTGAGGCAGGAAAGTGAGAAATATATACGTCAATACAAGTCAAGAACAGCCTCCCTCGGGAGTTCCATCACAATAACCGTGGCAGACGACATCTCACCTGTCAAGCTGAATATTGCCATTGTTTGACTGTGTCTGCTGTCCGGCGTCTGACTCCTTGTCCTCTGTATCTGTGCTGACCAGCACATTTGGAGTCAGGTACTATGGATTTCCGACGTCCCAGTGACATCATGCTGCAAGGAATGTAAATGCTGAAGTCCATATGACGTCCAAGTCATGTAGCATGACACACGCATCTTGCACAATCACCATCAACCGTGCAATCTGTGCTGGTGGTACGTGTGACAAGCGGGTTTCTAGTGGGTCATTTCCACGTGTTTATCGCATTGTGACATGCAAATCTACTGCACCTGCAACAACCGTTTCAGTGATTTACGAGTTTGTAGCAGTTTCCACGTCTTCACTGCACCAGTGAAACGCAAATCTGCTGCATTCTGCGATCAGCGGCATCTGTTCTCGTGACACAGGAGTTCAAAGCGCATTCCCACTCATTTATTGCACGGTGGAATGCAAATTTGACGTGTCCGTGATCTGTAGTATCAGTTCCTGTATCACATGGTTTGTAGCTAGGGTTGCAGTGCTTATTATCACCAATATTTGCTAGACCTTTGCTGTTGCGTCCTTATAGCTCACCTACCCCATATTTCTCACCATTACACTCTTCATTTTGGGTGGGCATTCTTGCGGGATTTCACGGCAGTTTTGGGAAGATTCCTGAGCCCCATACCACATTTTCGAAAGCTGCAACCCCGAGCTCATATATGCTAAGCACCATCTCAGAAAGCATGACATAACTATGCCACTCATGGCCATTAGCTTTGAGACCTTGGTATATATAGTTTAATTTTTGCAGCTCTAACCTTGAAAGCATTTGTTAGAGCAATGTACCTCGACCCTCTGCCTACTGTCAGCCACGAGGACTCCCAACAGGCTCAGCAATAACCCCTGATCAGCACATAGACTCAATTATGAAGCTCGAATGCTAGATGACAAAACATTAAACAATAAGGAATCTGGAGAACCCAAAATAATGCTAGCATCGCATAACACCGTAGCGGTAAAAGGTAGTATTGCATTTGAGCAGGCTAAATTTAAGCTGTATAATCATTACCACACAAATATGTCGACTCTATTGACATGCGACACAAGAACGACCACAACTGCAGAAGCTTATGCTTTCTTTGTGCAAAGCTATGGATTTCTTTTTAAAGCCTCCTCTCCTTTTTGTGCCGCTTCTCTCCACTGACACATACTCACATACTAACTTCAATTTAAGAGTGTAGTCTCTTTAGGCAACTCTGACTTTCCAGCGTTGAGCCGTATGCATCGCCTGGTAACCGCCACTGCAGCGCTCAACGTGAACCACACCCATGGCGCTGACAATTTAGAGAGAAATTGAATTGGTGTTGAGGTCATATGATGTCAATTTTCCCGCTACACCTAGCAGAGAAACTGAATTGGTTCATAGGTGACGTGACACGAAGTCATGTGACATCATTTTCCCGCTAAATTTAGCAGGGAAACTGAATTGGTGCTCAGGTCATGTGACATCAATTTCCCCGCTAAATTTAGAAGAAAAATTTTCGCTAAATTTAGAGGAAAATTTAGGGGGAAATTTAACAGAAGGAGGGAGAGGAGGAGGAAAAGAGGAGGGAGGAGGAGGAAGTGAGAAGGAGGAGGGAGATGAAGAGGATGAGGAGGAAAGGAGAGGAGGAGGGAGAGGGAGAAGGAGGAGGGGAGGTGGAGGGTAAGGAGGAGGAGGGGGCACTACCTCCCCTCCATACCCTCCTCCTCCTCCTCCTTCTCAACAGCTGCACTCTAGTTTTCTAGTTTCGCATTACAGAGATTTGTAAACGTCCTTCATTTTTTTCTTCAGCTTGGCTCAAGCTACTGCTTGCTCCATATTTTGTGGCAAATCTCCTCGAGAGCCTTCAACAGATGTTGCACCACAGAGGGCAACATCTGCGGTCCACAGGGATGTTGCACCAAGTTCTACCAAGAAACGTCCACAGCGATCATAGACATCTCGTGTACAATTTCACTCCACTTGAATAATCTCCGTTGTTCAAGGTTGGGAATTATTATGCATCACGCTGTGGAAGTGGGCACGCTAGGTTAATGCGCCCGAGCGCGCTCCAGCGGTCAGAGTGCACTCCTGCTAAACTAAATGACATTGTCTCATTTCCAGTGCATGGTCGTGGAGCGCACTCTGCGAGCTCCGTTGTCGTAGATTGTGCACGAGAGCTCGAACAGGTCGGTTCCCGGCAAGATAACGGCATTTCCGCTCTCGCGGCCAGTCTCGCGCATCTTGCGTTCCATTCTCGTGCCTGCTTGGACTAGTAGGATACTTTGACGTCCATCACTCGGCAGCCTGTGCAATCGTTACATCATCGTGCGAAATAAAAAATAAAAAAGCTGGTGTAGACAGGTATGCGTACCTCCTTCAAATGCTTGTCGAAGTGCTTCACGTGCTTTACCACAATTTCAGGATCAGACGAGCTAATGAATTCGGTCATTCAGCCGTCATTCTTTAAGGCTTTTGGAATTAAAAGACGTTCGGCATTCCTTTAATCGCTGCGTCAACAGCGCGCAGCACAAATGCAAGCTCTTGCTGTTGCCGCCGTCTCCGCGCACTTACTTCATCGAAGTCATCGTTGAACAAACACTTAACGAGTTTCGACACGACGAGAGCCATGTCCATGCGCATGCCGGAAAGCCAGAACCGGAAGCATTAGAAATAGGCGTCAGATGGCGCCTCGGTACAAAAAAAATATGGTTGTTAAGCTACACTCCAAACCCGCACGTTCGAGCGCAGATGTCCGAAGTCTGGAGCTCACTAACTTAACGCACCCAGTGTGTTTTGTGTTGCTGCTCTTTTGACCTCAACATGTACACTTAAAAAAAAAAAAAATTCTTATTATAAAAATTTTAATTACTGTTGCATTTTTTGTTACCACAACAGCTACACTACTGCTACTACTTAATATTTTAACTACTACTACACTAACTACTACAATTTTTGCTACTAACACTACTACTAGTTCTACTACTTACTACCAGCACTAGTATATACCACTCCTGCTACCAGCTTCCACTACTACTACAACACTACACCGACTACTTCTGCTCCTACTACTACAATAATAATAATAGTTATTTTACTACAGCTACTACCTCTGCTACTACCACTACAGTCTAAGCTCTTGCCACTACAGTCACTACTTCTACTATGCCTACTACCAGCATATATCACTACTATCACTACTACTATTGCTTCTTCCACGTACTACTACTAGTATATACTACTGCTACTAGCTACTAGCACCATACAACCACAGACTGAGAAAGGACTGAGTGGGGGACACACACTCACACTGGGCTCGCCGCAGGGATGGAGGCGATGCAGAGGATGCGTGCATTGCAGACGCCGTTGCAGGACATGACAGTGGGTTCCGGCTGCAGACTGAGCACGCACACCTGCCCCACGTAGCCGTCGCTGTTGCAGACCCATACGTCTCCGCAGGCCGTGCGCATTCAGCCCCAGTGTGGCCACAGCGCACGTGAACTGGAGGCCAGCGCGCGTCTTGCGGATGGGCACCGGGTGGAGAAACTCGGCGGGGGGCGGCGGTCCGTCGAGAGCGCTGCAAGGCGGAGAGCACCACCTTCAGCCACCGTTGACGACACACCTCGAGAGGGATCGGTCTTCCCGCAAGAGCACACTCCACAAGAAACCAGACTTTTCATAAGTCCGATTTCCGAATCTCATCCTCGTCGCCACTGCTGCAAGCAGATTGTCGGTGTTGGACGGAACCGGAACTGTACCGAAAACTGGAACTGAATGGTTATTTTTCAATGAACCGAACCAAGATATTTTTGGACGCTATCTTGGAAATGAACCTGAAATAGAACAAATAGAAATAGTTTTCCTGACCGGTTTGACGAAACTGTTCAGAATTACAATGCGGTCATTTCGGTCCAGCTTTCCCACCAGCCTCTAACTCTCCTTTTGTTGCCTGGTTTACATTTTCTAGAATCAATTTTCGCAACAATATGCGCAGAAATATGCCGTTAGGCAAGTTTTCAGAAAATCGCTTAGATCAAAGGTGCGGCAAGATTGTATCATCCCCAAAAAAAGTGGAAAAACCACCCAAGAACTTGGCGCCACAACGACACCACAATGACGGCAAACAAAACGACTAAACAAAAGTGTGCACCTGGGTCCGTGAGCCTTGCTAACACTCGATGAAAAGTAAAAACAAAAACATACAGCAGGCGGCTTTCACTCTCTACCGCTTCCTCCTCTCGGCACAAAGAATCGTGCAGCAAATATACTGGACATTTCAGGAAACGTGTTTGTGGTTAGTCTGACTGTTCAGGATATTCACACTGGTGCTGGTCAACATGTGTAGGGGCTACAATGTGCGTAGCCCTTTTAGGGAGTGCGCATTTTGGTAAAGGTGTGTGCTATCTTGATAAAGCGTCTGCAACAGCGTTGCCTTTTCGGACGATTCATCGGGACGAGCCATTTTACGCTTCAAAATAATGGACGATCATCGGCTGCAGCTGAATATATTCGAGGGCTTTGTGAATTCGCTTTTCAAGCTAATCTCAAAGACGCTTGCTATATCTTTAGTTGTATTTGTTCGATCTTGTAGGTTCTTTGTCTACTCTTCGCCTCTCGTTCGAGGCATTCTTTTGTAAAGTAGCAAAAAGTGAATATTTAGAACGACTCTGTGCTCTGCCTTGTATCCTGCCTAGTCACACGTCATAATGTTGTTTTATTTTTGTTTTTTTGTTGGGGGATTTTTATTAGGCAAAAGCTGAGCATGACAGGACCAACCCCTCATCGCTCACTGGCATGTAACGAGGATACGTTCCTCAACGGAATACCGCACGTTATGACACAAATGCTGTTTATCCTTCTGATGTGGGTTGAAATTTGCATCGTGCTCAGTTTATGATAGAAAAACAGCCCCTAAAAATACAGGGACTAAGAGGAAGGTAAACAGGACAAGGAGCTTTCTCGCCTTGTCCAGTTTCCCTTCCTCTTAGTCCCTGTATTTTTCGGCGCTGTTTTTTTCTTTGTAAAAAACCAACTGGCCCAAATCACCACTTTACTGCAGTTTATGATGTTTGGAAGCCTTTACGAGGTCCTTGGAGGGTACCACACTCATCCAGAAGTCGCCTTCGGAGGTGACACGTCATACAATTTAAGGTATTTCAATTTTCCTCAAACAGACGAGTTTCAAGTTTACTACTTTTTCTATTATATGTGGCAGCTGTCAGCTGCACAAGAAGAAAATATAGAAATGGTTTGAAAATTAAAATTTACATTACTCGTAACATTACTTTTTATGTGCAGGAAGCACTTCGGTAGAAGGATGTTTTGCTGGAATGAAGTCTTTTGCTTTGCATTAAAATGACGTCGGTATTTGGTTGTCTTTTCATTTCATTTGTACAAAACCCATAAGAACCCGTATGAACCAATTCAACCCGGTTCTAACCATTTTTTTTTTTTCCTCCGAAATAGCAAAATTACAAAGTATAAATGCAACTGAACCTAAACCCAAACCGAACCTGGAAACTTTTCATTTCAACAACCTGGTTACAAGTAGGGATGTAACAAATTTTTGTCAAACCAGATGTTCAACGTTGAACTTTAAGGTTCAACTGAATAGCCAAACCTTCCAACTTTGAGCAAAATTTAATGAATGGATGGATGGATGTTAACGGCTGAACCCTTTATAAAAGACCGGCAGCTTGCACCCCTAAGCTAAAAACAAAAAAGAAAACACAATTTCTTTTTCTCCTTTTATGTTTTTTTTATTTTTTTTTCTGCATGTTTGTTATCCCCAAGCAGTGTGGAATCTCCAGGATGACCTTTGGGGAATTGGGCAAAAAATTAAAGTCCACATTCCCCCAACTTCTTGGGAGCAGGGAGAAGTCAGGAAGTTGAACTTGTAAACAGTGTTGTCTGACTTCTACATAGGCATAACAAAGTTTGGACTAACAAATTATACATGAAGCAGTTTATTTTAAATTTTATAAAATGATTACCGATGTTTACCCAGGATAAGAGCCAACATGTACTTTTAACGCTTCAGTTAGTTCATTGGTGTGAAAGAGTGAAACGATACACCAGACAAATATTGCACTTTCCCCGCCAGGTGGTGACAGCTCCTTTTTTCTTTTCGTGCATGTGCACAAAAGTCGAACTTCACTCAAACTTTTGTCGAAATCTGCAACGAAAGTTTGAAAAAGTCAAACCTGGACGAGCACAAACCTCGGCACGTTTGCAACACCCCTAGTTGCAAGCACGAACCAATACGTGCCTCAAAACGGCCTGCGTAACGAAAGCCAGAATGGACAACGTGCGAAATAGGAAGAGGAGGAGGCACCACTTTCCGGAATCCGTTCCCAAAGTGGGGGCAACTGTTTAATATCTTGATTGCCATCGCGGTCGCAATTTTGACAACCCCGGTGATAGAAATACTTGAGGTGGCGTAATGCTGCGCCTCGAGCCGTTGTGTCGAAGATCGGCACGCGATTCTCTCCCCTGCCGCCAGGGCGCGCCACCAATGCGGAGGCAGTTCTTACATAAGCGGTAGCATGCGCTACCGCTATGGAAATAACTGCATGGCAATAGCCGCGGAAAACGATGCACAGTTTTCCGCGGTTATTGCTTTGTTCCTGGCCGGTTTTGGATTCCAGAAGTTGACGGCAACAGGGAAGAAGTGCTTCGTGCCACTGTGCAACGGGTGATACAAAACGTGCGTCAAGAAGCTGTCTCATTTCGCTGTTCTCAAAAAAGAGAACTGAGGGTAAGGCGTCGCACAATCCCGCGCAAAGGCCGCCTGCTACAGCCAACCGACGAACTTTGTCTGCAAGAAATATTTTGAGTCAATCTTCGTGAGAAAATCGGAGAAGCCAACTACAAGGGCCACATCCTCGTAAGTGCCCCCAAAAAAGCTGCTCTGGCAAAAGACGCAGTGCCAGAAAAGTTTCCGGGCTGTCCCAGATACCTGACGAAGAGTGGGCAGGTAAAAAAGTACACGTGGATTGTCAGTGCCAGCTAACGGCACTGTGTCGCAGAGGACTGCTCTGAGTAAAGTTACTTTGTGAATGCTATTTTTAACACATTCAGTTTTATTTCACCTGCGAGCACAACAGTAGTGCACCATTACTTTTTGCTTGGCAAACGTTGTTTGTCCCTAAAGTAAAGGATGTTTACTTGATGAATTATGTAACAAATTAGTTCTCTATCCAATAAACAAAATTCATACATTGAAGTGCATCTCTGCCTCATTGTGTTTGCACGCTGCAACTAAAGTTCAACGAGTCCTGTCAGCAGGTCAACTCCATTGGAGAGTCTAAGTACTAGATAGACTGTTTTGGCTTAATAACACGATAGAAAAAAGTAGCGCCACCCAAAAGCAATTTCCTGTATTAGCGTGTAGGTGTAGTACATGGTCATATACTACAGTAAACCCCGTTAACTCGAAGTCATAAAACCGGGAAAATTCTCGAGATAAGCGAAATTTCGAGATAAGCAGAGTACCGAAATTTTCGAAGTATCGACCGCGGATTTCGAAAATCTAGCGCTTCCGAAAATCGTACCAATCACAGCTTCGTTTTTAAGCAAGAAATCACTTACTAAAACGAGAAAAAAAATGAATTAGAAACAAGCGTCCAGCGGTCCAGCGCACGCACATATTCCTCAAAGAGCGCCGTCATCCATGTGGACATCCATGTGGACGGGGTTGAACGAAGGGGACGCGACAACGGCGACCACGAGATCGGAGATACGATAGAACGCCACAAGCCAGCACAAGCGTAGAGAAAAAGAGAGAAAGAAAGGCCCGGGGAGATGGGGAGAGCAAAAAGAAAGAAATCAAACGTCCTTGAACGCTCGTCGCGTTCTGTGCGCCCGGAACGCGTTCGCGGCGTTCCTTCTTGTTTATTTTTCTCCGCGCCTATCTCTTTTTTTTTTTCGGTTTTTTTTTTTTTCTCCCGCGCTTCCTTCTTGTTTATTTTTCTCCGAAGACCTCTCTCTCTCTTTGTTAGCGTTATCTTTAGGTCGCGGTCGCTACGTCCGCGATGGAGATAAACTTTCTCCTTCGGCCTCAGTGTCCTTTCAGGAATATTTTTTTATTCTTGCAGGCAAAGTTTTGAGATATCCATGCCCGTCCCGGAAACTTTTCGAGATAAGCGATGTCAAAATACATGGTGCCAATGGGGATTCATTTCGCAACGCACAAAGTTTCAAGTTAACCGATCTTTCGAGATATCCGTGTCTGAGTTAACGGGGGGTTTACTGTATATGTCATAAATTGTATGCCGATAACATGTCGTTTTTACACATGTTTACAGCATCAGCTGCACTGGGCTCGTTGTACCAGGCAAGTGTCGCACTGCCAAAAACGAACGGAGCATGCGCGCATAGTGATACCCTTGCCCTCTTGCTG
The DNA here is from genome assembly GCA_037355805.1 of Ixodes ricinus. Taxonomy (NCBI): domain Eukaryota; kingdom Metazoa; phylum Arthropoda; class Arachnida; order Ixodida; family Ixodidae; genus Ixodes; species Ixodes ricinus. Next base: position 17,986 of record JAZHYW010049817.1, read on the forward strand.
ACAATAGTCGCTGTTGGGGCACAGTGCATTCGCCAATTGCAGCTGCACCAGGTGTCACGCGATTGTGCTCCTTGTCACCTGCTCTTTCTCGCCTTTGGTCGCCCATTGCCTCGGCGCTCTAAGCCTTTGCGTGTAATGGGGCAGCCTAAGCATACGCTGGAGCAAGTGGCGGCTGCTCAATGGCATAAACACGCCCATGAGAAAGAATGTCGTCGACACATTGGCACCGACAGTCTCACTCGGACGTTAAAGGGCAGTGCAACAATTTCCGAACTTTGACCAATTAACTGCAAGAATTAATCTGCGTCACCCATAAAACAAAGGACACAAAACCGTATTTTCCTTGCACGCGTCAGTTTTTATTTTAAAAATTGAAACAAATCGAAAGTGAAAGTGCCTATCAACTGTCGCGTCGTCTTTCGAGTCACGCACTCAGGGGGACCGCCTGGTTTCCTGTTGAGATCTCACTTCGGAGACCGCAGCCGCTTCCTCCGCTGACTTGTCGAGTTTGCGAGGATTAGCATCGTGGAGGTCGTGGCGAGCGATCGACACAAAGACGGTTCGCCGCGGAGCTGACGGCGAGTGTAGCAGCAAAGGGGGACAGGTTTCGTTGACTTCCACGTGACCCCCACAGACATGTCATGGTAGTTCCTGTAACCGCCACACACAGCTACGGATCGACAAATAACTCGTTTTTTCCTTCACGATTACGTGGCGGAATATTAGTTTTTTGGGGCAAGGTGAGGCATTTTTTGTCACTTGTGCGTAGATATACAATATAAAAAGTACAAACTACAAAATCTTTCTGCAATAAAATCGTTGCACCACCCCTTTACGATGGAACACATTTGACATCAAAATTATGCTGTGCGTGAACGTGAACGGTCGATAGAAGAAAATGCTACCGACACGCTGGTGCAGCCGAGCAAATCGTGCGGTGCGTCGGTGAGAATGCGTTTGGTGCTAGCTGTTCTGTTTGTGATTGGCTGTGGTTTACGCGAGACACCATGTGATGCAACACTGCCGGACTTTCCAGTTAATCGCGATGCAATAAGATTGAAATATTGCACCATCTGTCGCTGTGCGTTCGCATCATGTTGCGTGTCTGATCTATCCATTAGGGGGTGCCACTGGGGACAAAGGACGATTGGGTAGAGAGTTTGCAGGCACCACCTTACCCTTTGTTTCGAATATACATTGTGTTCTAAGAGTACAGCATGTCGCCTCTTGCACGGCCCAAGGACATAACGATGTAATCTTCCGTGCAAGTTTTTTTAATTTTAATGTGGACTTGATTGTGCAAATGGGAGAGGTGTTTTGCCTGCCATGGAATCAGAGTGTACTCAATACACAAATAGCATATCGTCGTAACGACAGGACTGCGATCCCTCGCAATAGATTCTGAGCAGTACACATATGCCGACAAAGCGTTTGAGTCCGAGGGCCAGCTGCTTTGTATGCACTCCAATGTCTACCATATTCCAAAGCCCAGTGGGCAATCTCAACAGCCTGTCACGTAGATGTTTCTTGCTTCAGAAAAAAAGCATGTGCCATATGCACAAATGCCGAAAATTACACCACCCAGAAGCCCATTTCTGGAACGGATAATAGTAGTCTAATTTAAGATCAGGAATATCCACCACCGCTTAAAAGTGGAGGGTTAACCTGTCCTGTTCAGTTTAGCACGGGAAAATCTTTGCTGCAATTGCTGAACGTTTCACTCCCCGCATAGCAGACGGCCTTCATAGGCCTTGGCAACTGTGGCACTGTCTGGTGGAGTGCTTGAGAAACGAAAATGAAAGTCTGACACCTCCAAGAATGGCATTACTCCACCTGAGCTTTTTATACCGTGCCCGCAGAACCATTACTAGAGTCTCCCATGGAGGCACAGGTCAGCCATGGTCATGCATCACAAAAATTCTCATAAGGACACCCATTACGATTAGGGTTCAGCCTTTTTGCTGTTCATTCTTTTCGGAGTCAGTGAGCGGTTTTTGTCAAGAACTTTTCTCCTTACATTTTTCTTTGGAGGAAATCTGCCAGTTATTTAGCAACTACATGTTTGTGGCACCATAAAAACAGGACATGCAAGAACGCTCCGTCTTTGTGCATCTTTTCTGTCCTGTGTCCTTGTTCGCGCTGTTTTACCCGTAAATCACTTGTTTCACTCCATCTTGCTCTAAAGTGGCACATTTATGAGTATGTCCCTAATTTACGTCCTGAATTGGTTACACTTCACCCAGTTATACCACATTTGAAACTGTTGAAATGAGCACTTGACGCTAAGGATCAAGACTCAAAGAACCATAACGTTCAGTATGTATCAATGTCTCAAAATGCTATCCTTTGACATCCTTGGCTCTCACATGAATTGCAATGAATTACTTCTTTTCAGTGACGTGCACAAGACCAGCCTCTGGCGACAAACGAGAGTTGGCAAGGATTGCAGTGGGGATGTCAGTTCGGAGCTCATGAATGCCGCAACAGTGACCACCAATCGTGTAACTCAGTGCTGACCCCAACAAAAGTGTTAAAGAATGATATAGTATGAGGGACAATGATGGCTCCAAATTCGGTTGTCCACAACAAACTAGCGTTGCATACCCAATTTTTGCTTGGCCTCGTTGAAAGCCAGCTCCCAGGAGGAGCGTTTCTCCGTTGAGGGAAGATGATCGTCAAGCTCTCCACCCCTTCCCTGCAAAAAACACATTTCATTTGAGAAACAAAAGGTGTGCCATTACGATGTGCCAGGCAGAAAATTGTGAAAAACATAATAGAGTGTTTTTCTTTTTGTCTTTCTCAAATTAGTACTTTTCAAATGTCCTCTTTCCCTTTACTCCGCCTTTTCCGACAGTCTGATTTGCTCTAAGGGTGACGAGCATACCATATTTTTCGGTGTATAAGTCGTGGTTTTTTTCAAACAATTTTCTTGGTGTGTTTTATACAACGATGTAACTTATATGCTTTTTTTTTTTGGTGCGACACCATTTTTATGCACAGCGCCATTTTTTGTAGAGCACCATAACTATGTAGCCACAGGTGGTGTTTTCCCTTCCAGGAGACACTGTTGTCACCACACTCTTCTACACTTTTTATGACTGACTCAGAAAGCGAGAAATTTAAAATTTCCTTGAAGCGGCTCAATGTGGACAGGCAAGAAAGGGAGAATAAAGCTTTCAAAGCATGTGCTTGACATTGCCTAATTCAGCCATGCTTTCCGTATTCGTTTGCTTCAGTTCAGTAACACTTAAAGGTGAGTGGGCTGCTATTCGCGACTCCAGCGAACTATAGGGGGCGCACTGGTCAGGCAAAATGGCGGACGAAAAGAGGTTGTTTACGTCGCTCCTCATGCGGACCACCATAAATTTCTTGCACAGCAGCGTAAAATCGGTGTTACATATAAAGGCAAAGCGATTTCTCGACAATAAAAACCTTCTTCTAGTCAGAGCGTAGGAATGACACGGTGGAAGCATAAAAATAATTTCTGGGAGCAATGTTTGTTTCTATGTTGCCTACGAGAACCAAGCGGTGCTAGCAGACGACAGATTCGAAACGACCTTTCTCTTGAGCTTCGGCGTTGCCATTAAGCGGTGTCAATTTCGCGGAATCGCTACATATACACGCAGTGCAGAAAAGTTTCTTGTGTCTTCCTTAGTTTCCGTATTGATGAGCAGTTTTTATCTGCTATGCTCCAGCTGTGTTGCTACATGTAAAAGAAAGGAATACGGCCAGCTGATCTTAGCGGTACCAAAAGAAGTATGTCAAGATTTATCTATCTGCCTGCGCGTTGAAGCTCGCGTCATCTCCGTGACTTGGCCTATAGGCTAGGCCAAGTCCTGTCATCCTGTCATCAAACCACGGGATGTTGCTGGTGAAGACTGCACTAGATGTGGTGAAGACTGCACTAGATGTGGCACAAAGAACCGTATTAACTGGTACTCACTGAGTGGTAACAGTAAGTTGGAGGTTCAGCAGCTGCAGGTCGTAACTTTGTCGTTCAGCCAGCTGCTTGTTCAGCGAAGTCATCATGTCCCTAACAGTGTCATCCAAAGCCTGCGGAAATGTAAATACACAAAGAAAAAGTGGTTTCTTTCTTTGCACGCAGCTACAGCATGGGCTCTCAAAACTGGGTTCCGGGAACCCAGGAATTCCCCAGACTACCCTCAGTGGTTCCCCAAGGTTCCAAACTTCATTGTGTGTTTTTTTGTTTAAGAGCTATTTTAGCGTTTTTCGTGTTTAAGAACTACTTTAGAAGATCTGATCCCATTCACTGATGCAAAACATTGAGCCAATTGTTACAAGTTCAAGAAACATGTTTATTAGGACAACATGAGGGTCAGCTTGGCCCGCAACTGAATGCATCTCTCGATCAATGCGTAACCATAAGGCGCTCAACGTAATGTCCCCTGGCGGCCACTCGGGTGCATGGCGCCGTCTGCTATCACAACACCCTTCTTCACCATTCACCCCCTAGTACATTGTGAATTATTGTTTACAGGGCCTGTAGGGTTCTGCACTGTTTCACTGTATTAATGCCAAGATCAGAAAGGGTTCCTCGGCCATTAAAGAAATAGGTGTTCCCTGATATTGAAAATATACAGAACCATTGATGTACTACAGCATATTAAGTCGCATCAAACTGCCAGCAATAGCTAGTGAGGCACTACCAGCTCTTAGATACTCTAACAACACGGACAATACTCAATTGTTTCGACCAAGATCAAGAACTGCAGTCTGTTCTTAGAGAAAAGGAAAAGCATTCAAAGGATGGTTTGGACAGTACCACAACATGTACAACAGAAAGGAGAGACCAGCATTTACTTTTCTTGCATCACAGAGAAATGAAGAGTTGATAGGAAAGTATGTTCTCATACAGAGGGCCAACTTAAGATACACTTTAAGTTTGTTCTCTGCCTCCACAAATTAAATGCTTTTGTCTCAATTCGAAGCCGTTTTGTTAGGCCAATAAAAATTACTCTGCCTTTAAAATGTGCGCTGTACAAGTGGGGGTATGGACAAACCGAACGAAGCCGTAGGAGCATGCACTCTCAGATTGCAAGTGCGCGTCGTGTTGACAGAGAAAGGAATTGCTCTCACCGAGCATCAGCCGGTTGCAAAATTAGTGACTATCAACATCCGGCTATCAGAAGGAAAACTAAGCCCAGCACTGTCAAGAATAGATCGTTTTCCAGACCTCATCAAGCAGTGTTGATGGTCACCACTTCTTGTGCAGAAAGTGTACGATTGGATCAAGTGCTCGTCAAAAGCTGATGCAGCACTCGTTTTCGATCCAAGCCAAGCCGAGTTCAAGCCGAACGCTGACACAGCCCTCATGCCCAATCGATGCTCAGCGTATGTGTCCAAACAATGCCGGACTTTAATCATTTGACAGCAGTTACTAGACGGTGTGCACTTTTGAAAAGGGTCTAGTATTGCAGGGGTGGTCGGATGGACATATTAAAAAAGCCATAAAAAGAAATCGTTCTAAGTGACGAGCTTCAATAGAAAGGGGCCGTGCCACTTTTCTTAATTTTTTCTTTTTCGGTCGGTGGGAACGGCAAATTCCACTCATAAAGCAATTGTTTCGCTGTGCTGTGGCTGCATGTGCACGCTCAGAGCTGTAGGAAGCTCGTGCTGAAGGTGGGGCAGCTGGAACTCCTCCCCGACGTTCTCATCCTGGCAGCGACTATAGTGCAAGACGTTGCACACCCCCACGGCTTCTTTGGGTCTGTCCATGACCGTACATGTGTGTCGACGCCTCTCGCATACGAGTCGATGCAGAATGCTTTCGTTCGCTCTGCTCACCTGGTGAGGACAGTTGAGGCGCGAGACAAGCTCCGATATCTGGCTGATGAGCTAAACGTCCTCTTCCAAGTTCTCGGCTTCTCGTATGGCTCTCTTCAGCCCAACGTCAGCAGCTGGAGGGAACAGGGGACGTGGAGGAGAGAGAGGCATCAAAGATATATAAGGCGCGCAATGATATTAAGCGTCTCATTGATGCGCAATAACAAAGAAATATGGAAGGCGCCAACAGATCTGCATGGTCTACGTAGGCATGGTTTGGCCTATGTATGTCTCGCGTTGCAACATTTTAGGACTCCATGGTTTAGTAGAGAAAACTGAGAGCCTCTCTTCGTGGTAGAAAAGGAATATGTATTGTGCTGAAATAACTAACACCATTGTGAAGCCGTGTCAGGCTTGCTCCATTGTATCGAGGGTGCGCATGCGAAATCCGAGTAGAGAGCACGACTGGAAATAGAAGCCATGAAGCGGGTGTCTATAGTAAGGCGTGAAATATAAAACCGCTGGGTTCTCTAAATTTACGCATGACACAGCCAGTATGCATAATGAGTGTGACACCGTTAGCACAAACAAACAACAATCACCAGTTTTCCTGTTATTCTTACAAGCGAAAGACTACCCATATATACTACTATACTCTGTTTCGCACTTAATGTACTAACGCTACCAAAGCTGCAGGCGCGAGCATGGGGCTTCATCTCGTTGATCATTTGCACGCGTTCTCGCGCAAACGAAACCATAGGTGAAGCCACGCGCTCGTGCCAGTAGCTTTGACAGCGTTGTGTATTAAGTATGAAACGGAGTATAGTGGGACAGATAGTCCTTAGCCAAGGCCAGTGGTGTAGCCAGGTGGGGAGGCATATGGGGCTTTAGCACCCCATAAAATACAGTCGACCCTATATTACCGTAAAATACCGGGCAAGCACCCACTCAAAATTTAGAGATTATCGCGAAAAAATTGGGGATGGGCACTTGTCCGGTCATCAATTTTACGTATAAATGCACTGCGTATATTCTCTCAGATCTTAGAATTTGGATATGGGCGCTTAATGTGGAATGGGCGGATGCACGGTATTCTACGGTATACACATGCATTTCGACCCCCTCCCCCCTTACCCCCCCCAAGAAAAAAATTCCTGGGTACGCCAATGGCCAAGGCACCGATTCAGTGTGGATTGACGGCCATCAAAACTCTGTCTGGGAAAATCCAAAAAAGTGACAGACGTCGCCATTCCATTAACTGTGTCATGCAGTGTTCAGAGTAGAAACCAAACTACATACAGAGTAGAAAGTTTAGCTTCACGTGACAACAGCCATCAAGTACACAAATTCAACTTTGAAACTCGGGCCCCCAGGAAAAAGGAGAAAACTAAAGTGTTGGAATTGGAGCACCAATCAATAGCAAACATGAGCACTTGATGAGACTGAAATTTAGAGGTAAGAACTGGCTAAATAAAATGTGCATGTGACCACTTTTGATGCCCTGAAATGTACACTAACTCACATTTTTGTCTACAACAACCCCAAAATAAAAATCGAAAAGTGCAAAGGACAAGAACAAGACGTAGAACAAGACTGCACAAGCACTTACTATCAACTGACGTTTTAATGCCTCAGGGTGAAAGATGAGGAGGAAGTGAGGGATGTGCTAAATAAAAAGACAGGAAGAGGTAATAATAACTCAAAACAAAGAGTGAAAAAATAAATTTTGGGAAATCACATAAATTGAACAGTACATGAATGTTTCATGAAACTCTTAAAAAATCTTTAAAAAAATTCTTAATGATGTTGAGGTAGCTCATTTCTTTGTCAGAAAGCCCTATAGACGGTGCACTAATGCACGTATCCCCTTAGCTTTGATGGTGTGAGCCTCATAAATCTCTCTGTTGTTCCTGTTATGGTACTGCATGAGAGCTTTAATTTAGCTAAACACTGGGGAGCATTTGCAGTCTTTCGCGAGCACAGCTAGGTGTCCAGCCAGTGTCGACTTAAGTGACAGGAGCGTGCTCTCGCAGTCTGATGTTAACACACCTGCCAGTTTGGCCCACATAGACTCTCCCACAGGTAAATGGCGTGTCATATATGACACCAACGCTGCAGTTGACATATTTGTTTGCGTGTTGTACCGTGCATTGATCAGTTAATTCCTTCTGGCAGTTAATTTCAAGGCAAAGCCTTTTAAGCGTGTCTGGTGCCGTGAGTACTACTTGGATGTCAGACTTGATTGCTACCCTTTTCAATTTGTGAGATAATTTTGCTTTTCATGAGAATTTTTCTTGAAGATTATTTAAGAGTTTCATGAAGCATTCATGTACATTCATGTGATTTCCAGCAATTTCCTCATTCACAATTTGTTTTAAATTAGTATTACCTCTTCCCGTCTTTTTAATTAACATATTAATCGCTTTCTCCTTGTTTTTCACTACTAATGCAGTAAAACATCAGTTGATAGTAAGTGTGTGTCGTCTTGTTCCTGTCCTGTCTTGTTCCTGTGTCCTGTCGTGTCCTGTCTTGCTTGGCCTGTCTTGGGGGATCGGTGGCCGAGTGGTCACCCTGCCCGTTTCGATCTGGATGAGCATCGCATACCGGCGTGCGGTCGTGTATCGCTATACTGCGTGGTGCACGTTAAAGACCCCAGGCTAGCGGTTGTACTGCACTGGCTAAATTGCTCATCCACAGCTGAGACAGCAGACATCCATTGGGGCTGACTAACTTTAGGCTGTATAGACATACACACATAAATTTTTCTGTCTTGTTCTACACCTTGTCATTGCACTTAGCGCTTTTCGATTTTTATTATGCACAGCCAACTAGCACCCCTAAACCTGCGGGAAATTTGCATCTTCGCAACTGGATGCGAATTCCGGGACCCCTTAACAACAACAAACACTGCTTGTGATGGCTGCACACCTCTGTCACTTAGGTATGTCTTTTGGCTTATTCCAACTATGCAACTAACAAACAAGAGAACAGGTGCTCCGAATCCCAGGCATATTTCACCCACTATGTTCTAAATAGAGCTCGGAGTTTTATTGTGTTCCTAGAGTCGGACACGTAGGCTGTGAAGGTTAAAAGATTAGTTAGACATGAATCAAAGGATCCATTTAACAGGCCTTGTGCAGGCTTCATGACAAACCAAGCATGAATTCTACTGCAACTATATCCTTAGCACCCCGGGAGGTTGGCTTCACAGCAAAGCTGGGGTAGGCTGCAGCAAAGCCGAACCCGTCAATTGTACAAATCATACGCTCCACGGTTTTAGGAAGCTTCAGGGATTAGAAGCAGAATAAAGCCCTTAAAGACCGACGACCAGTCCGCGCTTTCCACTTTTCCCTTCGCTTCCTCCTCTCCCCATTCTCCCTGTCCACTGTTGCCCGTTTCCTCCTCCCCCAGGGTGAGGAGGATCTTCTGCCCTCGCAGAATCTCGTGTCTGGTCGTCGGCCTTCAATTAGAGGTGATTAATCCACACTCACTGACAGGAAGAGAAGCACAGGGTGTCTCTTTCGGATATGCCCAGCCTCAGTATGCACTTGCTGCCTTCCGTCGTGTTTTGGTACACGTGCACACTTCAAACTCATGAAACAACCAAGCTGTCATCGAAGGTAGAAAGCATGTGGTAGAGGCGCGACAACTGAAAGACACCTTGCCACTTTTGCCCTGTCAGCAAGTATAACTGCCTGTACATTTTACGAAACATATTTATTGGCAGAACCCCAAAAGACTCACTTTTCAGAATGTCCAGGTTATCCAGCGAGAACCTCAGCAAGAGCTTGTACTTGTTCATGTCGAAGACGGCAAAGCCAAAACCAGAGGGGGAACACCTTTTGAGAAGAAACAAAAATAGAACAGTAACAAGGTTTGCAAAGACCAGAGGATGGGGATCTAAACACCCTACTGTACTGCCAGCTCCAGAGCAGCATCAGACATTGGCTGGTATGGTACACAAGCCTACTGGTACGTTCATGCTCACACATGTGTATGGGTAGGAAATGATACTATCTTGCCTGAAAAGGCACGACCAGCTTCACAATTGCACGCTTGAAAGGACTGTTAAAGGGGTCATGAAAAGGAAAAATATCTGCCAGATTTTCATTTCCTATTCATTAAACCACAAAACTAAGCGTTATGGCAAATATCACATCTGCATGTAGATAACTGTGTTTAAAAATCGCATCTTTTGATACGACCATGCGACACCCTACAGCACGACTGCGTGAGCAACAAAACGTTGCGGTAGTTACATAAAAAGGTTGAACGGATATCATACTTCATTTCATTTTCAAATAATAAATTTGAAAAGACAAGCACGTTCAGTTCATTATTGGCGTTCCTGTATTACTTGGACACTGCTACATCACGTGATTGCGGTACAGTTTCGGCTTCAAACATATCCGGGTTTTCTGTCATTTTGCTGCGGCTCGCATCCATTGTGGAATGTTGTTGTGACACCTGATTTTAAATTAGAATTATAATAGAACATAAAGTGAAGCAATAAAAACTTTCAGGCTTTCCACTCTGGTGAAGAAGGAAGACCAGCGAAGCTGTACTATGGTGGAAATGAAGAAATGGCCGGCCGCAAGTCGGCCAGCCAGAGTGGAAAGGCTGGAAAGGTTGCCGCGATCTATGAGCAACAGCGGCAACAAGACAACCGGCAAACACAACACTCTGGATAGCTACCGCCGTCGCTCATAGATGGCGGTAGCTGTCCAGAGTGTTGTGTCTACATTTCTTTGCTGACGGACATAATCCTGGGGAAACTAGCCCTGAACAGCTCCGCTGTAAAAATTACGATCCCAAGAGGACCTGAGCCCAAACTTTATAAAAGCCAAGAGCAAGAAATGACGTACGCACACACCCTCTCAACTCCCAGCATCTCTGTTTTGGGTCCTTTACTTTCACAGGTGTAGTTCTATAGGACATATTAATCCCATGACCAGCTTTTATGGTCGCAAGTTTTTCATTTATTTTCCTTTACCACAATCTTCCTCAGCAGTGACTTGACATGCCGCTCATCAAGTATGCATAGGCAATTCCTTTCACCTATATTTCCAGCCTTCTAGTTTTTTTTTGTTTTTTATTGTGAGCAGATCGGCACCTTTTTGGTCGAAATGAAAACATATTTGTGGCTCGTCATTTGACGACCTTCTGCGGAGTTGCGGCTCGACAGATCAAGGTTGCAAACATTTCCCTCAGACACTCCTCTGTAGTGCGGCATACGGTAGAACAAACAGCACACGGTGTAGGCGTACGGCTCGGAACCTAAACATTGACCGCTGTCTAATAGGCAACGCTAGAGCTCAATGAGGTTGGCCATCTTACAAGTACAAGTAGACATCAAATGCGATCAATTGACTTCTGTGGGCGGCACCATTATGGCATTGCTGATGGAGCGATATCTGACGCTGCGGCTTTGCCCATCAAGTTCCGATCCTACATCGCCATCTTGAGCAGAAAAGTAAAATTCCCTTTTGATTCCCTATTGTGACATATTTGTAGAACTAAGAGGGAAGCTCCCGGAAACCAAAATGATCTGGTTTGATCATCGGAAATCAGTCCGGACGATAAACGAAGGAATGTGGGTTGTGTGATAAAGGACAAGTATTCCAAATAGACGTACAGCTCAGAATTTCAGAAAAACATTTCATGACCCCCTTAAAGGGATACTTCAACGAAATTTGAAATATTCCCGTCGTGTTCAAAAATAGGTTGAATATGATCCACAATATCCGTAAATGACAATCGCACGTTTGTATTTTGATCCTGGTGGCTGTATTTTTCGTTATAAACGGCCCACTCTGGCAAGCGCTCGGAGAAGGCCCAGCGCAATCGTGACGTAAATCGTCTCAAACGAGCAAAGCTACGGCGAGGCTGACGTCGAGAGGATGGCCTAGTCGGTCCAGCCACCGAAGCGGCTGCTTTTGTACGAATTTTGAGTGACGGGTTAATCTTCTATAATCTTGTAGGGGGACAATAGCGACTTCTGCAACACACAAAAGGATTCTCGGAAAGAGGGGAGTTCCTCCTTCCCCCCTTCTCTCGTCGTGGCCGGAGGCGAGACGATTTCCGTCACTAGCTCTCAAGGTTCCTAGACGAGCATTACAAACGAGGCGTTAGCGACATCCACCAGGTGCTCTTTGCTAATCGTTTAATTCGTTTTAAAATTCCTTTTCGAGACTTTTTAACAAGATATTGGTATGTTCCATGTGATACTGCTCTTTTGGACACATATAGACCAAAAAATGAGCGCCGAAATTTCGTTGTAGTATCCCTTTAAGGACTGTCCACACAAGATTGTGTTTAATTTTCGAAAATTGTACATTTGCTTCGGCGTGCACATACAATTTCAAGGAGGACATCAACTACGCTGCCGGGCACGAAACAGCACAACTTTTTTGTGATGTCAGCAAGTCATCAGATGTGCGGGAGGAGCTTCCTATCCATTGTCTCCTCCTTTCTTGTTTTAGGAAGGTTTTCAGGAACCACAACAGCCGCGGAGGGAAGGTGGGCTACGTTCTGGGGCCCACGTCTTAAGCTTCATAAAAGAGAGCTCTGAAGAAATTTTTGAGTCACTGATTTGACTCAAAATTGGTTCAACATATTAATATAGACACATCTGAGCTAATAATATTAATAATAATATTGAAAACACATCTAAGCTTATAATAAATAATAATAACCATGCATCATCTGAACAATAAGAGACGTATCTGAGCTAATAATAGTAATAATAATAATTATAAGAAAAAATCAGCAGAACCCATCCTTTGGGAATGATTATCTACGTTAATGCGAATAGCATCAAACGGTGCGGAGTTATGCGCGTTCGTCAGGTGGCCGGCACACTCTAGATACGCCAGCCCACTCTTGAGGCGATTCTAAATTTGTTGACACTTTCACAGCCCTGCGCATGATCTCCGCAGCCCAGCACGTGCGTTTGTGTCACTTAGGAAGGCGAGCAAAGCACGCGCCATACGCACAAACACTCAAAATGGTACCGACCAGGCTTTCTGGCGTCTCAGCTAGTCTCAACCAACGGTACTCTAAACGGTTGTTTATATCTTTACCATAGGACGCGCTTTACAGCGCTGTCACAGCTACCGGTGCGCGCGCTGTTCCATGCACGAGGGCTCATTCCGCTCTCGTGAGGCTGAGCACGGCCGCTACATCACCCTCTCCCGAGCGCGGGAGAGGGTGAGCTAGCGGCCGTGCTCACCCTCTCCCGCCCTCGTGCATGGAACGCGCGCGCACCGGTAGCTGTGACAGCGCTGTAAAGCGCGTCCTATGGTAAAGATATAAACAACCGTTTAGAGTGCGTTGAATGACTGCCTTCATAGCTCTGTGGTTAGCGCGTCTGCCTGCTGATCAAAGGGTCAACGGTTCGAATCCCAGCCGGCGCCGGTCTTTTTTATTTATTTATCGACCCGCGGCGTAAGAGGTTAGATAGCCAGATAGATAGATAGATAGATACATAGACGAAAAGTGCGTGAAGTATCCAAAGAACGCTATTCGCATTAAAACAAAATTACAGCCGCCGACCGTTTTTTTCGGACTCCGATAATTCGGACTTGCTCGATATTTCGGACCTCAAGGAGGAACCGTGACTTATTACCCCATAGAAATAGTGCATATTCACGACCAATGTTTCGGACAGCTTGAAGTGCGAAAGTTCGATTATTCGGACAAAATCGTCGCGGGCAATCAGCGGGAAACACCACCAAGAAGTGGCCATTTTGAATACTATGTTGGCTGCAAATGGATTGGCTTGGTTCGGCAGCGCTACTTGAGTACTCCTGAGTCCTACTGCTAGGTGACGCTATGCTAGCCCCTTTTTTCCATTTAGCTGCACATCATCATCATCATCATTATTATCATTTTGCTTTGTTTCCTTGGTTTCCTTCCATCCCTTCGCCCCTCCGCCCGATTTTCGCGTCGCTCGCCAGTCGCCATTTTGGGCTCGTGGATTTGTACCTCATCTCGTTCGGACAACTCTGGCTTGGACGCCATGACCCCATCTGTTCTTCTGCCGCCGCGATGTGTCGTTAAGACGCGGAGAAAGTACTCGACCGTAGCGCTAGAAAAGAAGGCAGCGGTTCTCAAGCTAACAGAAAGTTGCCGAACACAAACGGAGGCGTAACCTAAAACAAGGCACGCAGGCGTAACCTGAAGCAAGACACTATTTACGGCTTTTTTAAGCCCACTTGGAAGTAATAAAGGCATGTTTTTCAATCTGCTGATTTTTCGGACTGCTCTATTATTCGGACTTTTTTTCGGTCCCTGCGATGTCCGAATAATCAGTCGGCGACTGAATGGGTCATAATAATTTTTTTTAGCAAAGTTATCGACGTTTTAAATTTTGTCTGAGAGGCTGCTCTACTGGCAGTGCCGAAAATGTGGCATCATATGTTGCAATATGGGGCACTATGGGGGCAGTACAGCAATTGTTCCCGACTAATTACAAGAGGTTTGATGGTACGAAATAAGTGCTGGTCAAGCTCACCCAGTAAAACGAAACAAATATGTGCAAAATATACGATGTTTTTTAGACTCCCTGCTCAACTTACGCATCATGCAGCATATGTGACGTCACTCCACTAGAGAACACGGGAAAATTTGTATGTTGGTTTTGGCAACGCCTTCATTCACCGGTTTCTTAACAGCTATCTTGAATTTACCCATAATTATAGTAGCAAACTGGAAAGACTGAAGCCTGGGTATTCCGAAAATGTGCTGAGTTTGGGTAGCTCAAAAAACTGCCAATTCCGTCTTGGACTGGAAATGGAAAGTCACTCTCCCGCCAACAAAAATCATTCCAAAGTGAACCGGAAGCGAAAAGAAAACCTACACACTTTCATCGGGCAAAAGTCGTGTATGTGACACAAATTATAGTGTATCATACCTGTGTACTAGAATCGTATAGTCTGTACTGTGTACTGGAACTGTGCTATGTACTGGAAGAGTATAGTCTTCAATATTGTTTTCTTTAATATTTGAAGTAATCTTTTCTGATCCTCAGCTCTTTTGTATCAGTGAGACTATCATTCTTTTCCTTAAGTTCTTTTCAACTCTTTGCTGATTGTAACTTCACTCTTTTAATCGCATAACTGCTACTTTTGTGTCTTGACTCCCGTCAACACTCTGCTGGAGAATCCTTTGAGGGCACTGAAATGTTAAAAAATAAGCCGCTAGAGCTTCTAGATGCATACCCAAACTTTGTAAGTATGTCTAATCATTGACAAGTAACCATGCTTACAAAGCTTCTTGGTGCCTTCTTCAGGTAAACGGCTAGCCTTTGACACCAAGTAAGGTGAGGATGGGTGAGTCGGTGCATAACCAGAAAAATAAAAACAATGCAAAAATAAACAGAACAAAAACAGTGCTGTGTTTGCCTGCGTCTTCTACTTGTCCTGATGTTCATTTCTGTGCTGTTTTAATTTCTCTGACCAAGAACCTTTCAAAGAAAAATAACACTTTCAATACAAATAAAACTGTGCAAATTAGAAAAGGACAAACAAGTAAGGCAGCTAGGAGAGGCACCTGCCCTGTCTTACTTGCTTTTAGAGTCAAGGACAAAATTTTCTGCCCAACGAAAACGGTGGCCGAAACGCATTGCTGCACCTCTTGACGGTGCGGCGCGTACCGCCGAGATTAACACTTTGCGCATGCGTGCCCTTCCACACTCGCACGGATGCCGATTATCTCACTTGACGCAGCTGCTTTCCGAATGTCAGTCGTTTTCCGCACGGTGCCGCTTCAGAAGCAGCCGGGTTAAAAGGCGTGCCTGTGATACAGCGGAGGAAGGATTTTTAATTCTCGCCAGGTTTACTAGCGATGCGCGCAGCTGCTTACGAAGCGGTGCCACACGGCAAGTTACCGACAACTGAAGCGCAGCTGCAACAAGTGAGAGAATCAGCGCCCCTGCAAGTAGGAAGGACGCGAACGCACAAAGCGCCGGACTCGACAGCAGGCGCCAGGTGGCGCAGCATTGATTTTGGCCACCACTCCCGTGGAAAATTTTGTCCTTATCTGTACTCGTCCTAATTGAACTATTTTGTTTGTATTGAAATGCATCAACTAGCAGAGCAACATACTTTACTAAAATACTATATTCTCTTGGGAGAGCAAAGAGACGTCAATTGATTGGTTGATTGATTAAGCACTCACGAGGAGGGTGACGTCTTCCTCATTGTACCACTCTTCCTCTTGATGCTGGTGATGAGAAGCAGGTCGGAGAACAAGAACAGGCACCGGTCCTTCTTTGTTCCAAGGCCGCCCTTCGAGGCAAGAACAAAGGCGCTCCAGAGGCACGCCCCACCCAAACTACGCTCCGCCCAAGAGGGAGAACAGCACTTACTGGAATCGTGACAAAGTCGTAGCGCATGAAGGTCCGGTCGGGCTGAACCAGCTGCAACAAACAAGAGGGCCACCATTAGCGACATCTCACATGTCTGCCAACAGACCTCTGGAACAGTATGAAGTGGGCTGCCCCCTTGGAACCCATGGAAGTCTAACTCTGGGCCCTCATCACCCACCCAAAAGGTCACCGTCATCACCACTGTCACCACCACCACCATTATAACAATAATAATCATAATAAAAATTAGTTGTATGTATGTTTAGACAGCAGGTTAGTCAGCCCCCATGCCCGGGCATCTTGTTTCTCCGCCGTAGGTGTGAAATTTCGCCAGTACAATACTTCTAGCTTGGGGACTTTAATGTATTTCACGCGGTAGTGATACACGGTCGCACGCCAGTAAGGTACGGGCAGGGGTGGCGACAAATTCAGCCAAGGATCCCTGGGCTCTACAGTGCGAGCTCTCGCTCCACATGCCCTGAGCTGTGGTGCGTTGACCCACTCAGCAACTCATCTTCCCATAATAGTAATAATCATAATAATAATTATAATTATTAATATTATTATTAGCAGTCGTCCTAAGCAGCACAAGGGTGACAACTCACACAAATTCCGTGTTTTGTGGTAATTAGGCTGTTGCATCTTTGGTAAAGATGCCAGTAAATCTCTAAAACCCCACATTGGGGTCATTCCATGCCAATGGAGACGCGGCAATCTTTTTATGTGTGGGATATGTACGAAAAAATTTAAATAAAGAAGCTTTTAAAGTAAAAAAATAAAATTTTGTGGAAAATAAAATTAATTTTTGCTGCTTTCATGCTCTAAATTCATGAAATTTGCACAAGGCACACATAGTTAAGAGAAACATTGTAAAATAACGATTGTGTACCACATAAATTTAGGTCAAACTTGACTAAGAAAAATAAAGAAATCTCATAATGTCCCTTCTTTTTGGAGCTCCTATTTGAACTTAAAAGGGCATCTTTCAATGTTTGTATTTTAGTGTAAGATAGGGCATGTTATTAAGTGATTAGGTGCCCACCCAAGTTTGTGTGGTACGCAAATGTTTTTGTTCTTTTACAATGTTTTTCTTAACTATGTGGGTTTCATGGAAATTCCAGAGATTTAGAATTGATAGCAGCAAAAATAAAACAAAATTTTTCACAAAAAAATAACCTTCTTGGATTTCTTTATCCAAATTAATTTGTTCGTACATACTCCAGACATGAAAAAATTGCTGTCTCCTGTGGCATGGAATGACCCATTGGTGAACTATAAATGTAACTAAATCTAAGACACGGAAGAGGAAACGAGACACATAAAAGGAGGAAACACACATACTACTGTCTCTATTCAGAGTTTTGTTAATGCTTCACTTACACATCTCTCACATTGCCAAGCCTTTGATTTTGTGAAGATTTTGAATATCAAGCCCTTTACAGTTGACCTCAAGAGGCCCCCCCCCCTCCCCCAACTTCTTACGCGTGTTTCAACTCGTTGACACAGTTGAGAAAATCAACGAAGTCAGCCTCTCGAGGTCAATCTGCAGCTATTGCCCGTGAAAAGACACGACGAATTTCGCACCGAGTTTGAGACTTTAATGCGTCATGCCGCCTTTACTCATTCGCTTGTCCAACACTTGCTAGACAGCAGGGCCTTACTTCACCCAGTGGAGGCCAGAGTTGGGTCAAGTCACTGCATTCTGGGAGTGCCATTGCCTTCCCTGCCTGCTAGCTCGGCACACACAGATACTAACATACAGACAAGCAAGACTTCCAAGGTAATTTGCTAATTGGGCTCAGTTGCCATGGCAATCGCCCTTTTGGTCCTTTGAAATCTTCGGAGCTTTGAGAGGGTCGTTCTAATCCAGTCGCACCAAAATCATCATGGAGCATCATCGGACTGAAGCCGTTCCTCGCCAATATAGGCATCTTTGGCACTGTGTACTCAATCAACCTATCAATCGTGCTTGTCTCCACAGATCCCTTACAATGATGTACTTCTTCTTGAGCATTTCGAGAGAAGGAAATTTTTTTTTTAAATGTCTTCTAGCATTGACGTTGCATGCGCCGGCAGTGCAAAGATGTGTGCCTGTTTCGCCGATGTGGATAACAAAATCTGAGTGTACAAAAAATTACTTTATAAAGCAGCCCGTCACCGCAAGTTTGGACCAGCTTGCCAAGAATGGAGAGGTCGAAAAGAAAAAGCTAATTTCACAGACTAAAACGGCTACCGTACGGGAACCTTGGCACTACTTTCCCAAAATAGAAAGACTTTAGCAGCAGGTACAGGTTGGACACGAATGCTGTGTCGGCATTTGGCTGACACTCGTCTTCAATCGGCGAGGTCCAAGTTTGCAGACGAACGACGACGCAGTACTTGTCTCTGCTCTCTGTACACCGCGATGGCCTCCAGAAGGAGACGGAAAATCCTGCACTGGCTTTGTCATCAGGAGGTGTTGCCCAGTCCCGGGTCCACGCAACCACGGTGCTTGGAATGCGTCTTCGCTTGCGCAACAAAAGCGGTCCCAGAGTGGCGACAAATTACATCGCGGCAGCCAACGCTGTCACGTCGTCAACGTCACCCTGGTGGTCGGCCGTAGAAATGCCGGCAAAAACAAAGAGTGGACGTGAGGGTCGCTCGTCACCCTGTCTCATGTCTCGCTGGCAAATTCCGTCGATTGACTGGCCACAAAAGCCCTCAGCAGAAAAAGGCGTCTGCCAAATCCGCCTTCGCTGCCGTGCCCCCGCCAGAATCATGGCAAGCAGCAGCGCAATGCTTATGACGTCAAGTCGGGGCGTAAATCGAGGAACCAAATTTGAGGATGCACGCGTCCAGGAGCCGACGGCGAGCGAGTGACAGCGTTATATGTCTACTCACGTCCATGACGCCCTCGATGAGCTGCTCGACGTCGCGCACCCTCTGTTGCATCTGCTCGTGCTGGAAGGCCTCCCTCTCCATGCGGTTGATCTTGAGCGCCAGCTCGTGAACCTCCTTCTGGGCCAGCACCAGGAGTTGGTGATCTGGATGGTCGTGCTGCGTGTGCTTGATCAGCTCCTGGAATTGGTGCACGTTAGCGCTTTGACCGCCTTCCTTGTCTGTCGTTTTCGACAAACCTCGTCCGAGACACCCCCCCCCCTTTCCCCTTTCCACGCTTTTGAAACGTTTGAAATGTATGTAGGCTGCAGACTTTTCGTGTTAACTGAAAAACACCGATAAACATCCGTCGATGCCAAATATACGAAATCGGTTAAAACAAAAAAATTTATCAATGACAGTTAACGTCAAAAAAACAAAATCAGTTAAAACTAAGCTAGCAAGGTTTCTTGAAAGTTTTGCTCCAGCTAGGATTGTTGGTGTCAAAACCCTCCCCTCTTATGCCGTATTGACACTGGCAGTTGGACCGCGTTTGCAAAACTGTTCCGAACACAGTTGTTTAGACATCCCGTATAATTTCATACGCATTGGATGATGATAATGGGCAGATCCACTTCGCAGTTGCGATTCGAACACCAACGTGAACGCACTTTTAGACTGAAACACTTAGTTTTTCGTTAGACTCTTTCACCGATAATCGCCGTTTTTAGTGTCCATCTGAAACAGATCCCCAAAATACTCTGATATACGAAAAACTAATAAACACGGATAAACGTCTATAGATTTTCTTTATAAACAAACGCTGGAAAACCTACGGCCTAAATATAGGCAAAGGGCACGTCAAGCGCCCATCCCAGGAAACATTTCGGCCCATCGAGCTAACCAAAGTGCTCCTTTGCATCAGCGGCCTCTCCGAGAAGTCGACGCAAAGCTGCGAGGCTTTACGTGCGTGCACCGGTGCAAAGTGGGGAAGCTCAATGCAAGAGTGTTGGCACAAGGCAGGCTCGATGTGAGCGCGGTACGGCTGCTATAAAAATTAGGGGTTCCAACTTCCAAGCGACCCCACACTGCATCTGTACAGTTCCGTCGGATCAAACGAGGGCCTATCCTACCATGTTGCCCCTTCTAGCCTCCTCTGCCATTGGACCTAACAGGTGCCCATCCCCATTTTTCGTGATTATCTTCAACTTTTCTGTGAGCGCTTGCCCCTTATTTTACGGTATGTCTAACACTCACTGGTATGCAGTTTGAAAGCCATTTTCCAGTAACTCCTTTATGTGTTCGATGTGAGCATAATAAACCGAAAGATATGGTCACATAAGCGTTCAATTAGATTTGAACGAGTGGTTCCCATCCACCCGTTCAAATCGGTTGTTAACCCTAAAAGCAGTTCAGGACTTACTTCCCGACTATTCACGTGACTCAGGACTAAAGGACTATTCACACACTTGCGTCAAGTCCGACCGAGTGCAACTGCAATGGCTTGCGACGTACGGGTTGCATATAGCAACATAACTTAGGGTGAGGATGATACATCAATCAAATATATTATAACCTTTATCGGTACTGCCATCGGCACCAACAAAACTCGGTTTTTACCCCGTCTTGTTGGAGACGACGCAGCTGTTGCCATAGCAACCCACATGTCGCAAGCCGTTGCAGTCGCACTTGAGTCAGACTTGACGCAAGTGTGTGAACCGAGTCTTAACAGTTCCAAAATTGTGAGAAAGAAAATTTCATTTTGTTTCATTTATTTTACTCTGCAAGGCCTCGTTTCATAAAAATGCCCGAGACTGAATAAAGCAAAAAGAAATCAAGAAATGGAAGCAAGTTGATACACTAGGGAGTTTCTTTCTCATGCACTTCCCCAGCTTCTGGCTTTACTACAGAACCAAAGTTTGCCGGCTTGTTTTGTGTCTTTACAGCTCTCCCTAAAGTATGTTGGTTTTACTTTGGTTTGTAGAAACCATTCTCTACTTATGTAGTTCTTGTCCGAATAAAGGAAATAGTGAGGCCCCAATAAAAAGTTTCTAGTTTAAACAAAACACTAAAAAGCAGGAGCTGGCTGAAAATCATTTGAAAAAGAAGAGTTCCATAAAGCAAAGTGGTAGCCATATTTCACTAACTGGCTTGGCTTCTTCAGTGCCAGATGAAGCTAAGTCAAATTCCTTGTGAAACGTTGGCTGTCACCCTGTGGCTCCTCGAGATTCTATCTGGTCAGGATGCAACCCTGTAGATGTAATCCTTATCAGGATGGAGCCCAGTTCTCTAAAGCCCTGTCAGAACATGGCAGAGCACAAAAGAAAAACCAAACAAGATCTTGACAGGTACAAATACCAGCAAGACATGAAAGATAGTACTGGCACCTGTGCCTGTACTGACCTGCACAGACAAAAAAGCCTGTATATATGTCTTTGACTGCATGCACACTAGGCTTCCATTTTCTTTCTACCTATATATGCCCACATGCAAGTTGAAGTCTACAACTTGTGTGTGCATAAAAACCACATATTCAATCCTTACATGTCAATTAATAGACACATTCAGCACACAGTGCACCCTGATAAATAAGTTAGATCAGGTACGTAAAAAGGCAATCCCTAATCAAATAAGTGCATTAACCGCAGAAGTGTTGAAAACTGCGCCAGTTGGCACTGATTCATTATAAAAGAGAGCGCAGAAAGAACAGGGACAACATACAAATGTAACGACAGACAAGTGCTCACGCTCGTCTGTTGTGACGTGCCTTCTATTGTCTCTTTTTGTGCGCCGTTTTCTAATAAGCAGAATAAATCCTGGTATAAGGTTTAGGATCAGGGCATGGATAAATCATTCTAATGTATGGATCAAATTTATCTGCAAATGAGCAAAACAAGCTGAGAGTAAGCACTCAAGTCCAAAGCAAAAAGAAGCGTTCCAGGGGCCCCCACTGACCTTGATAAGCAGTTCGTAGCGTGGTATCCTCTGCACAGGCATGATGAGAAGAGCATCCAGGGCCAACTTGCCCTTGTGCTCTCTCGAAGTATGCTGCAGAAAAATTTAAAACATGCCCGGTTCAAGTCAGAAACAAATCTAATTCAATATAAAAAGTCATTGTAAGTAGTATCTTTTTAACAGTGATGGTTGTTAGGGGACTTCCGCACTGTATTCGCGGTGTCGAAATTGTGTGTGGCAGAAAACTCCTTTTAATATGCGCTCGCACGTGCACCGCCATATGACGTCAATGCATCAATGACGATGGCGGCAATGTCTTCTACAGTTGGTGGTCCAAGCCATTAGACGATACTCATAGTAGAACTCATAGTGGTACCTGTCTCGATTTAGTCTTTGGCAGGGACATTGACTCATGTCTGCAGTGCGTTCTCTTTCCTACATACATACTTCAGTGACCAGAATGTTGTGTTGTAGTTGGCTCGAGTGAACATAGCTAAATATGCTTAAAAGTGGCTGTTACTATGTGCAGTAACAGCTATTGCTGTTGCTTCTTTGCACACTGTGGTAAAAAGCTGCACATTTCTTGTGTTGAACAAAGAAAGTAGTGTACATCTACAACACAAATTTAGAAGCAGAAAACAGAATCGTTTCTAGACATCCTGACCAAACCTTGGCTGTATTCGCAACTTTCACGACCTACAGGGGGCGCACTGGTGCCTATCAAAATGGCTGTCATCTGGATGATCGTCGTAGAACAGCAGTATGCAGATGGGTCTGCGACGCGTGAGTAATTCTAGTTTTGCTATATACGAGCAGTATTAGAGCCTCAGTGTATTATTTTACGTCAGGAAAGAGTTGGCAAGCACCTTTATTGTGAAGACGATCATCCAGGAGCTAGGGAGCGCGATTCTCACACCGCGGTACCACCATCGCTGAAAGTTGCAGAATTGGCTTAAATGGGGCGGTGCCAGAAATGTTGTACTTAGCACAAGTGCCGCTTAGAATGAATCCCTGATGTTTAACCTATGAAACACGCATTCCTTTTTCTCCCAACCCAATGTTAAATGCATAAAACAAGAAAAGAAAAATGAGCAGCGTTCACACCCTCAACTCGCAGCCAGAACAAACGCCCACATGGTATGAAGCTAATTATATATGCCACCATTGTTTATCACAGCCATGAACTGGGCTTCACAAAGGCACAACACACACACTAAGTTCCAAGCAATGTCAGGGTTCAGCTATTGTCGTCACTGTGGCAAGAGGACAAGAGCAACTATAACTTGACTGTCAAGCTAATTATTATTAGGAGCCCAAATTGAGTGCACACGCAATGATCGGGTCCAATCTACAAGCTGCATTCAAATATTGTCACTCGGGAGACTGTGCCAACTCTGCAACCTCCGAGCTACATCCTGCAAGTTTGGAGAGATTAAAATAAAATGCTTGCTTTTATCCCTGAAATTACACCGCAAAAAAAAAAAAAAAAATTTCTAGGTGGCGTTGCGTACGTGTAAGTCTACTCGGGTCCGACTAGAGCCTGCAAGCTCGTGTAAAGTGAAAAACATTCCAACTGAACATTGTTGCACTACGCCTTTAATCGCAAGACCAACGCATGCTTCGAGAATGAACCTCACCTCTAGAAACTTGGCAAAGGATGGCTTTGCTTGCGATGCCATCTTGATGGCTTCCTTGGCGGACTTCCAATTGTTGATGAAGGCGGTGTAGGTGTCTATCACAGGTTGCTTGGTGAACTGCAACCGGCCCCAGAAGTGTGATTGAGGCCTCGGGAAAAATGCGCGCAATAGGGAACAACATTGCTAATACTTAGACTCAAGTTTCCATCCACCAGTCTTTCGGAGAGTCCTAACAAAAACATCTTTTCTATTTCTGCTCAGTAACCTAAATTTCACTTCTGTCTCTAGGACTTCAGTACAAGTCTAGCCTGATTATAAAGGAAGTCGGCAGGAATTAGAAATCACTTTGCCATATCCACTATTTCGTTATAGCTGGACTCCATCAAAAAAGCGATATAGATATGAAATGTGAAAATGTGTTTATTCATTCTGCGGGAAGTTGTCCCAGGTTCGCTGCATGCATCTGAATATCTCGGCCTCCATGTCATCCAACTGTGAGCCAAAGTTCCGCTTGGAGCTTCTGATCCTTCAGAGGTACGTACGGCGATGCTGTTGGCACAAACAAGCAATGTGGAGCGCAAGTGGGTCTGCTTCTTTGGCAGGGGTTGTGGGAACGTCAGAACACTGAGCTCTGATTGGCTCTGATACGAAGGATAGCGGGTAGACCTCAAGGCAGCTAGCATTCAGGTCTACCCACTATCCTTCAATCAGAGCAGTCAGAGTGTTCAGCGTTCTGACGTCACCACAACCATGCAAAAGAAGCAGACCCACTTGCGCTCTGCATTGCCTAAAGCCGCAGTCCCATATATTGTACAAAAGACATAAAGCGCGCTGCAGACACGACGACAGAAGCATCTGCAGCAGCAGGCAAGCCTGGTACGCCTGAAGCTAGCATGTCTGCTTCATACAGTTCAATGCTTCAAACATGTCTGGAGACAGATTTTGCTTGACCAATGTGACAGACATTCAAGGGAGAAACACGCCGTCTGCAGATTGTCTTTTGGATGACGTTTGGCAGTGTGACTGCGGCCTAAACCATAAGTGCGGTGGAAAGCGCACACTTATGGCACTGTCATCAGGGGCGAACTTTAGTATGTGCACCTTTCGAACTAAACTGAGAAAAAGGCCAACGTTGCATTCGTGTTAACAGTGTTCGCGCAGTGTGCATACGAAAGGTGTCGACCCACCTGCCTTTGTTGCCACAGAAAGTTGTCCCCAAGTGCAGGGTAATCATAAAATTTTTCCCTGACTAAGAGAAATCTTATCTTCAAGACCATGACACATAGAAATGTGGAAGTTGTGGCGTTACATAGCCCGACTCATCCAAGATTTTTTGTTTTGCTCTGTTGCAGGTAGCATTGCGCTAACATGTGTTCTCATTGCTGATGAAAACGGTGAAAACAAAACATTATGAAAAACTAGACTTCGGCGAAAGACGATTAGAGGAATGGTGGCTAAGATCAAGGGACGGATAGGGTAAAATCAGAGTAAATTGGATTAAACATAATTTAATCTGGAGCTAAGAATACTATTTAACTCCAGCAAGTCACCACTCTATTCAAAAGAAACCGCCACCATGCCTTTATCCATCCATTCATCAATATATGTCATCTATAAAGAAGAAATTGCAGTGTTTTGTTGTACCACGAAAGAATGACTGTTCACAAAGGAGTATGGACGAGATATACCAAAGGTGAAAAGCATTAAACCATAGTATGCAAAGTTTAAAAAGAGTGGCAGCATCAATGACATGCACAAAAATTTAACAAAAAAAAGAAGAAAAAATTAAAGTAACACCACAACTTCCGTGTTTCTGTCATAGTATTGAAGACAAGATTTATGTTAATCAGCTAGGGGAAGAAACTATGCTCACCACATACTGTACAACCATTCCCCAGGGAGGTGGCTTAAGTTATGGGGCTCTAGTCCCTGCCAAAATGCAGTCGACCCTGTAGCATACGCATGGTGCCAACCCCGCTGCCCAAGCCACAGAGCAGAGTAGCGTACCGATTCAACGAAGATGTCGCCCACTTTCTGGCGAGTGTCCCAGCAGGCGAGCCTCTGCTGGAGCACGTCCAGGAATGATTCGTGATGGGACAGGATCTCAGGGATCATGTAGAAGATCTCGTCCACCAGCGTCCCCTCCACGGTGCCCGCAGAGTCCGGACTCTTGAGCGGACGCATGTACTTCTGCGCAACACCGAAATGCAAGCAAACTCAACTTTTGCAATTTGCACAGCTTAAACACAAACTCAACTCACACACGTCTTATCTTGACTCACATAACTCACACATATCTTATCTCAACTCGCACAACTCACACATGCTCCCACTCATGTATATTACTTGTGCATGTCCTTCAGACACCAGGCACTTTGAAAAAGATGACACCAGGCACGTGGAAGACGACGATGACAAGACAGAAACACTTTGGAAGACGACGACAGGGACAAAAACAGTCTCACCTTAACTCACATAACTGACATATACTCCTAACTCCGTCTCACTAAAACCGCGCAGGACAGCCAAAGCTACAGGGAGAGAGTGTATCGCGACCTGTACAAGAGGAGGAGAGGAGGAACTGGGGAATCCCAGCCCTTCTAGTTCCGTTCCTTCTTTCCCTCCTCTTGAACAGGTTGGCATACGCTCTCTCCCTTGTAGCTTTGGCTGTCCTGCGCGGTTTTAGTGAGACGGAGTATACACTGAGATCACTTAGCTCGCACATACCTCAACTCGCACAACTCACGGATACTACTCCCTACTCACAGATAGTCACTGCTCACATATATCACTCAACTCCCAGATATCTCAACCCAAACAACTCAACTAACACATACACCTAACTGACAGATATCGCTCAACTCACATGCGCATATCTCAACTCCCACCACTCACACGTAATCTCAACTCCCATAAATAACTCAACTCACATATATCACTTCTTTGTCACTTGAAGAACTCAAATGAGATATGACAGGGGCGTGGAGCGCGACAAGGTGCTTGAAGACATCTGAATTCCCTGTCATATAGGATAATGAAATATTTGCGGCAAAGTGCCCTTTAGAAAGCAAAAATTAAGGCTGGGCCTCGATTAAAATTAACCCAATTATTCGGCACCTTTTAATTTATCATTTATTTGATTAATCAATTTACTTCATCCACCAGCATAATAGTTGTAAAAAGTCAAAATTACATTTTTTGCCTTGGCTGAATGTGTGATAAACGGCGCAATGTACAATTTAGAATTTTATATCATCCTTCATGTGTAGTTGAGAATAGTCAAATGACACCTATACTTACAAATTATTACTCCAGCTGCAGAAATAAAGAGCTTTGTTGATATTGTCCAGCAATAGCTAACTCCTTTGATTGTTCACAATAGGCTCTGTATCACTTTCTCCATCCTTGTATGGAGTTACAAATCGCGCCCCTACAGTTTAATTTAGATCGAAATTTCACTTAAGGCATGCCTTCATACAGGTGTACTCGTCCTCATCTGCATTCTGCATGGTGAAGTTAAATTTTCAACTTTGTTTGTTTGTCAAGATTTACCCAATTAACTGGTTAAAACGATTAATTGCAATTAAAGAATTTATTGATTAATGGGTAGGTTAATCGAGCAAGTGCCCAGCCCTAGCAAAAATATATTAAGATTAATCTCAAGCTGGCTGCCAGTTTGCATCTCACTGAATTCTTTCCATTACAAGTTCTTACACTCCCATCATATAGGGAACTCCAGTGCCTTTAGCCAAGTGCCTCCCTACCATGGGAAAAAAATTAATCCAACTTGACACCTCTCTTATCTGAAAGAGGCTCTACAAAACAGCATTTGAATCCTTTTTCCGACAAGTTACTATTAGAACTTATCCTTTCCTCACGTCATACTAGTCATTGTCCTTTTGCAGTGTGTTTATTACAGGTGGTATTAACTGGGCACGATAATTGAGCACAGTGTTCACAGTGCAGGTTGAGAACAAAACCCACTTATCTTCCGAGAAGAACTACAATACTGGTAGTGTGCAATGCATGTTGCAGAAGCATTGTGGAAGCTCATCGTAAGCATGCACTGAGCAGTAAATATCAGCTAGTATATACTATGTTCCTACCGTACGTGGAGCTGACACATTATGCAAGGAAATGTCCTTGGGCAATTTATAGACAAGAGCATGCCACATTTCAATACTATGGTACAAAAGCAGAATGCTAATTTTAGTCTAGCCCAGTTATTGCTTGAAGACCTTCAGCTAATAGAGATTTTGGTTCTTGATGTGAGCGAAGCGTGAAAGCATGCACTCACATTGACCAGGATCTGGAGCGACTCCACGTATGACTTCTCGGTGTCGTACAACTCCCCCACCACGTGCGTCCTCGTGTCCTACAAATGGAAATGAGACATGGCACATCAGAGAACATTCCACATGAGTGAAAGAGACTCTCGTAAGCCAACCAATTCTACAGTATCCCCCATGCAAGAAGTAACGATGGAGTGCAAAGAAAAATCAAAAACTAAACTGGGAAAGGGAAGGCAATTGTTCATAATCGTGTTGTAACAGTAGGGAGTAAGGTGGGTCTAGTGCAGAAACCAGATGGAGCATTTTCCAAATTACAGGATCAAGGGTACTTTGATAGAAAACACAAGTGTTCTCTGGCTGTAGGTATGTCAGCTATGCACCGCTGGCCAATTGATTTGCAGAACCTAAACAGAGCTCCTGGAAATCTTGAGGGAACCATGTCAGAATAAGCGTGACTTGTGCGTGACACTTTCGGACGGCACTCGAAGGTGCGAGAGGAGTGCCCTAGTGTATATTTGTTTTCTAGAGAATAAAAAAATATATAATTTTTAGTAATGTGGAAAACTATTTGTTTACAAACCTGAAAAATAATTCTATGGAAAGAGATTTGATAACTTATAACAGAGAAATATTGGGTCATATGACATTTCTCTTTCTTTTTCCAACCAACTGCCTCGCACTTGAATAGGGTCTCTAAAAAAAAACGAAGCGAAAAAAAGATTTGCGAGTGAGGACGCTAAAGCAGCTACCGAAAACGGACGAGATTTGAACGGCCCACTGTTTTTTTTCGAGCACGACTCTTTACCCGCCAGCGGCTGGTAGTGGCACAGGCGTCAGCCAAATGGGGATCGTCGTTAGCCGGCTTGTGCGCCCCACCACTTTGGCAGTCCGTTAGCCTCTCGGCTAATTATGATAATTGTGCAAATGATCAAGCTCGCCCACGGGTGTGTTGCTAAGAGTTGCGTCGGAAGCAGTGACAAGCAAAAATGTGTGTGACGATCTGCGCGACTTTAATCGCTGAGGGCCCATTAAACTCTGATAAAAAATAATAAAAAAATTAAATGAAGTTGTGTTTTTTGCTTAAAAATACTTTTTGTTTGCTAATGAATTCTGCCAAAGCCGCACGGTGTTGGCAGCCTGCCTTGGGTAGGTGCCACAAACTAAAGTCACTGGATCCCGGGAAAGTATGCCATTGTCTTCCCTGCCTGCTAGCCAGGCACAGATAGGTACTAACTTACAGACTACCGAAACCTCTCAAAGCGATGGGCTGTTCGGTTTCTGTTGCCACGGCTATCGCCATTTCGGTCTTACAAAATCTTCAAAGCTTCGAAAGGGTCGTTCTGAACCAGTCGTGCCAAGAACGCTATAGACAGTCATCCTACTGAAAACATTCCTCGCCAACATAAGAGTCTTTGGAACCGCCCAACAAGTACAGATTTGGCCAGTCATTGGCCAGTGGCTGGCAGTAGTCCTTGGCCAGTGGCCAGACAATGGGCAGCCATTGGCTGTTGACTGGCCTTTCTCTGGCCATTGGCCAATGGCCACTTGGTGCACCTTTATTGAACCTGAATATTTGTGAGACCATTGAGACTAACCAGGCATGCTAACCATTACGCTATTGAAAAAAGTCAGGGACGTCATTCTTTGGTTTTCAGACATTATTTGTTATGAAGAAAGTTTGATGGAGTCCGAGTATGCACATAACTTAGTAGATTTAACACAAAAAAGTACAGTGGAACTAGGTATACTAATTGCGGTCACAAAGTGCAAAAAGCAAGACATTCTTCACTAAAAGACGCTATTTGCTCGGTAGGACTGCACTTGAATGCGGGTGAAGTGCCGTCGGACGGCACTTGAATGTTCTGCAAAAGTGCCGTCAGACGGCACTCTAGATACTGCGATAAATATATTTAAAAATATATTTAACATTATGAAACACATTTTTTTATAGAATTTAATACTTGAGTGAAGTGTTTGTTTATAAACAGCCGCCTCAAGCGCATTTAAAATCAGGCACCGTTTTACAATCAAAATTAAATTTTGACAAACATTTTTTTGTGTTATCTTTTAAAGGGAAGGAGGTGCAAATAGAAAATTCCAGGTATTCTTGATTGCCAGAGTATTAGATACTAGAAGTGGCCAAGGCAGAAGCTGACATTTCTTCACCTGTCGAGGTTCTGATGTCCAATCCCTTCCCTTTTCTTAGTGAATTTAGAGATTTAATAAATTTCAAAAACTTCTTGAAGAAAAAAACAAAAAACATTAAACTGTTTTTTAACAATGTCTCGAAAATTTTGGGCAAAACTCTTCCGTCTGAGCTAAACAATATTTTTAACAATCTAGATATCTCTGAAATGTTAAAAATTAGCCTTTCTTTCCTTATAAATAAATTCAGGGTGTTTCTCGAAATGCAGGTCAAATCGCTCCTGCAAAAAGTATGTGTCACACAAAAAAGTTTACTATAATTAGGTTCCTCATTTCTTTCGAATAATTAACACTTTAATTAGTACATACAAAGGCGTGGCTTCAAGTAGAAACTTTGAAGGCATCCTTTGAGAACCAGTAAATCAGTACACTTAAAAAATATTAAAAATGTCTCTCCAATTTTTTTTTTACTGAAAAGACAAAATTATGCAAGGTCGAACGCTCATTTTCCGCCCAAATGTAGCCCTAGCGGTCCAAACCAGATGCCAAAGTTTCAAAACTAACTGTTACCTCAGTCAAAAGTTATAGGTAATTTTCTGAAAATTTCAATGGGAAAATGGTGTCCCGTTTTTGCCTGTTTTCGGTAGCTGCATGTATATAAAAGGTCCATCGGCCGTCAATTTCCCATTGAAAGTTTCAGAAAATTACCTATAACTTTCGACTGAAGTCAGTGATTTCCTACACACCCCTGGGGGGGGGGGGGGTGTACACCCCCTTGTTTTTCTGAAGGCACCCCTTAATTCGAAACGACCCCTCTATTCTCAAAATGCCCCCCCCCCCCCCAAAAAAAAAAATGTAGACACTTTTTAATTTTAATTCTTGAGGAGACCCCTGATTGAGGTAACGGTTAGTTATGAAACCTGGCAGACTACGTTGGGGCGGAGAATGAGCGTTCAGTAATAACAAAGAAACTGTAAATATTTTGGCGGGACTGTATATGGCACGCGGAGCATTTACAGCCCCCCCCCCCCCAAACCCCTTAAAGAAAAAAAACTCAATTTGGACGCATTTTGAAGTTTCGGTTTCCTATCAAAACGCTAGTGTGCCTGGATTACAAAGTGCTTTCAACTGCTCCTCGATTGGGGTCACGTGGTTTATGGGCCGTGTTTGCAATACAAGCTGCGGGGAGGAGGTGTGTGACGGGAGCGTTCACCGTCTCCAAGCGTCTCCGCCTTCCACACCCACTTTCCTCCTCGCCACACAACACCGCTACGCATGCGCACTTGCGACCAAGCGGCGCAGGAGGCGTCCGCCAATTAACTGCAAACGCTCTCCGTGGGTTTGAGTTGCTCCCTCTCTTAAATCTAGGCTCTCCACATCTCCGCGCACAGCCGTCCCGCGTCCCTGCGGCCAAACCACGCAAGCAACGTGCGACGCCACCCAAGCATTCGCCGAATGACAGAGTTAAACCCAAGAATCAAAGCTTATTCTTGCATTCGGGTATCGTTATTAAAGTCATCGAACGATTTACTAAAACTCCCAGTAGACCGTTCCGATAACTCCCAAACAACAATACTCCACCGGCACCTTTGCGAATGCATCCCATCGTTATCGGGTATCGTTATCGGCGATTTCAGAACAATGTGCTAAAACTCTCTAATAACGAAATGCCCGTCAGGCTTGCAAATACTGAACACATGGAAACGTACGTAGCCCATAGGTATAGATCTTTTCTGCTTATTCTCGCCCCCGACCGCCAAGTAGGCATATCCGGTATGGGCGACGAAAAAATATCAGAACGTTTCAACCTGCCAATAGTAAAAAATAGAGGGGAGAGAAAACGAAAATGTGTGACGGTTACGTTTATCTCCAACATGCCTTTTATTGGCGTGGCGACGGCAAAACAATGTTTTCGCCCATACTGGAAGTGACGACAATTCAAGATGGCGGCGCCCTTGCGAAAAAGGTCTTATAAACCTCTCTGCGATTTAATCGAAAAAAATGGCGCATTTTATTATTATTTTTTTTATTTTTCATTAGTGATGTATAATGTGGGCTGAATTCTTCCTTTGTTCGTGACAACGCAAGTATATATTGCGATTTTGCGTTTAATAAACTCAGTTGTAAGTCAGCGCTGCGTCCATGTCACTTCTTTGTCTGGTCCTCGTCTTCTCGCGCTGTTTTTAATTCCGAAAAAAAAAAAGGAAAAAAAGTTCCTGACCAGTCTGAGAAAAGAGACTCCCCGCGAAGTCAACTCTGGCAGAAGTGGAGAGAAAAACAGTGAAGGGGAAAAAAGGGAAGGGTAGTATTGATTGACGATTCGCCCACAAGTAAAGGTTGGGGAATTAAAAATTGAACAGGAAAATTTCGCCAAGTTCGTTAGTAGAGAAAGCTTCTCAATTGTTAGGAAGCAAAAAGATCCACGGAGTGGAGGATTCGCATTTGCAAAGAAAGAAGAATGTGAGCTACACAAAAACAAATAATGCTGCTTGCGGCCTTGGTGCTACATAATATATCACAGAAACCGTCAATCTTTAAGGCAATCTTACGCATATCGTGGCACATGTTAAAAGCTCCCTTTTTTTCCAGTTTTTTAGGGGGAATTTGCAGGACAAAGCAAAAGAAACTTTATCTCGGAAATGGCTTTCATACATTATTCAATTCAATCACGCTCTATTTTTTTTTCCTCCGTCAAGAAAGCAGATATGCATGGCTAAATTGCTTTCGAATTGCCAAGTTGCCTCGTTTCTGTTTCATGAACACGGAAGTGTAATTAAAAACATGGTGAACCGAACAGCGCACAAAAAGACAGGGACAGAGACAAGGAACACGCACATCACACAAGCGCTGTCATCATCAACCATGTCATCATACCAAGTCGCCAAACTTACAACACTCTGCGAAGTAATTGAAGTTAATATAACGCTAGAGCGAAGGGGCAAAAAGGGACGGCAAACATTATCGCGAGGCTTATATGCGGCGGAGCTTTTCGGTCCTGAAACATACCTAGTTGAGTGAGTCATTAAAATGACAGGGAAACTGAAGGGGTTCAGTACTTGAGGGAAAAAAAAAGAAACACGTAAATCGTTATAATTATAATGCAATTAAATGCAAAGATGCAAGCGAGCTGGACAAGAAAGACGAAAATAATCCCTGGAGAAGGGGAACAAGACGGACAAAGGACAAACACAAATCTCCAAACACAGCTAGGCGACTGGTGAGCGACCGAAAAAATCCGCCTGTTCCGGGTGTCGAACCCGGGACCTCTCCAATACAGGTGGAGCGCTCTACCAACGTAAATCGTCTCTATTTAGCCTACAGGATTACGAATATCAAAGTTATATTTCAGGCTGATGAGCCAAGTAAGGTACAACAGAACTTTCAAAATGGCTCTGAAGCGCGTCCTCCTTCTCGTCGCGTTCGGTGCGAGGAGAAAATCATGACGTATTATACAGAAATCTCAAACATTTCTGCGCTTTCCGCATGCTTTATCCGCTGCATGCGTTCTCTCACAAGCGGCATGCGAAAGGCAGCTGAATCATCTGGGTATGATGACGTCACACACCGCGGTTGGTTTATCGACCTTTTCTCGCTTCTATCGATACGTTCGGGTCAAATGATCGTACCAATATTCAAATTCACAGGACAAACATACACTAGAATTCACGTCAAACTCGTTTCTTGCAGAGCTTCCTCAACTTCCTTTATAATTATATGAACCATAAAGCGATTTTGTTCTTAGAGCATAGCGGCGTCGCCGTCGGCGTCGGCGTAACCGTCCCGCTAAATTTAGCGGGAAATTCAATTGGTGATGAGGTCACGTGGCGTCTATTTTCCCGCTAAATCTAGCGGAGAAACTGAATTTGTTCCTGGGTGACGTGACACGAGCTCGTGTGACGTCATTTTTCCCGCTAAATTTAGCGGGGAAACGGAATTGGTGTTGGTCACGTGGAGTCAGTAGTAGTAGTAGTAGTGCTTTATGAAGGAAAGGCAGAGATTTTAACCCGAACGTCGGTTCTAGTTTGCTACTCTGCACCGGGGATAGGGAGAGGGGGAAGGAAAGACATAGCAGTGGGGTAGGAATATGAGGTGAAAATTGTCAATGAAGATGATTATGATCAAGTGAATTATGTAAACAGTCTCATAGATAGTTCTCAGTCACTTAGAGTCTGTCCGAAAGTCCTGTGTTTGTCAGAAATCGTATTAGAGCCTCGGTGGCTTTCATAAACTGTTCGGTTGTGTCCCAGCTGCCAAGCACTTTGAAAGCGCTAAACGGACGTGAATCTATTTTTTGTAATGTTTCTTGAAGTGTTTGGCGTTCTTCCTCGAACTCAACACACTGGCATAAGATATGCTCAATTGACCCCTCCACCTCACAGCTGGTGCAATTCCCGCAGATGTTCTGTCCTATTCGACAGAGGAACTGCGGTGTATATGCTACACCTAGTCGCAGTCGGTGCAGAGTTGTTTCCAGTCGTCTTGAAACTCCGGATGGAACGCGAAAGGCTCGTTGGGGGTCTAGAGAGTATAATCTCCGATCGTGTGTGTTTACGTTCATCCAGTGTCCTAATGAAATTGTCTTTGCCAAGGTTTGAACTTTAGAGTTGGTGTCACTTTTGGAGTAAGGTATCAGAATGGAATCGGCACTGACCGTTGATTTCGCGGCTCTGTCTGCTGC
Organism: Ixodes ricinus; assembly: GCA_037355805.1. NCBI lineage: Eukaryota > Metazoa > Arthropoda > Arachnida > Ixodida > Ixodidae > Ixodes > Ixodes ricinus. The sequence continues at coordinate 52,702 of JAZHYW010049817.1, forward strand.
ATTATTTCCGGGGATGCCACAGTGGCCTGGTATCCACTGAATAGAAATCTGGTGGCCCTTTACGAGGGCTTGATGGCAGAGAGTTGATACCTGATATGCAATTTTCCAGCGAAATTTAGCAGGGAAACTGTGGGAAGAAGGGAGGGTATGGAGGAGGACGGGAGGGTACGCAGGCGGAGGAGGGAGGGTATAGACGAGGAGGAGGGAAGAGGATGAGGAAATAAGGAGGAGGAGAGGAGGAGCGTAGAAGGAGGAGAGGGTACGTGGGAGGAGGAGGGGCATACCTTCCCTCTGTACCCTCCCCTCCTCCTCCTCCTCAAGAGCTGCGCTCTAATTTCGCATTACAGAGATTTGTAAATGTCTTTCATTTTTCTTGTTTTCGCTAGATACTTCAAGTTTCAAGTTTCTTTATTCCTCTTCAAACAAGAAGAGAGGGAGGAGGGAAAAAAGCTGTACAAAACTGCTTGACAGTGCCCTCTCCTCCCCAACAACAACAGCAGAAGAGGCACTCAAAACAAAACCGCTCTCAAGAGTAAACAATCAGATTGCTCACGAAACTAGTAAACATAGTATGCGTTTGTTAGAACAGTTTTCAAATGTAATATTCCGCGATAAAAAATAGTTTAACATTTTGGGTAGCTGGTATCTAACCATTTGATTTCCGTAGTTTGTTCTCGAGCGCGGGAGCGTCCAGGCGTCGGCATGGCGGGTGGAATACGAGGTGTTTTGTGAGTGAAGGGAAGAAAGAGAAAAGATAATGGATTCATTCTTAGAATGAATCCATGAAGATCATAACCCACAAAACAAGAATACATTTTTTGGTGTTTTCTTTGTCTCTCCATTCGCACAAGCACTAGTAGTCGCATAAAACAAAATTGTGAAGACAAAAAAAAACTGAACAAAACAATTTAGTGTTCATAATAAGTGGCGCACGTTCTTTCCACGAATCAGCAGCCGCCGGTGTGCACGAACACACGCCACGAAATTGACATCAGAGTATCAAAATGTTCTGGCGGGCTAGTTGGTTATCCATAGTAAATTACGAATAGCGCTAGGACAAGGACAGACGAAGAAGTGGACAGGACAGGCGCTAGCTGATAACTGACGGCTTTATATACAACGAAAAAGAAGTGGCTGGTGTTGAAAAAAAAAGGATATAATTCTATTTCTGGCCGGGACGTTCTAAGAAAGTAGCTTGTTAGACTAAAAACACTAAAACAAAGTAGACCAAACCGAAAATATAAAAAATTAAACAAGCTGCTTTCTTAGAACGCCCCGGCAAAAAATAGAATTATCTCTTCTTTTTTCAACACCAGCCACTTCCTTCACCTTCTTCTTTCTCGTTGTATAGAAAACCGTCAGTTGTGAGTTAGCCCCTGTCCTGTCCACTTCTTCGTCTGTTCTTGTCCTAGCGCTATTTGTAATTTAGCATTGACATCAGAGTCCCCCATTCGCGCTTACGATCAGTGGCGTCACAAGGGGGGGGCGGGGGGGGGCGGACCGCCCCGGGTGCAGCGCTCAGGGGGGTGTCACGGCGGGCCACGAGGGGGGGGGGGGGAGTCGCGGTGGGCCGCGCGAGAACGGAGGGGGGGGGGTAGTCGCGGCGGGCCACGCGAGAGCGGGGGGGGGGTGTCGCGGCGGGCTGCCGCTCCGGGTGCCACTGACCCTCGTGACGCCACTGCTTACGATGTCAGTGAATAGTGAAATGATGTATGTCAGTGAAATGTCGGGCAAAAGGAGAAACAAGACAGGCTTTTCATGTCCAGAAGTGAAAGCTACATGCTTGTTAGACCACTTGATCGCTTACCTTTTACACCAGACCCCACTGTGGAGATGAAAAACTTGTCTTTGTTCTCCTTTTCCTCGGAGCCCACACATTTCACTGTCATCTTTAGCGTTCTCGCGCTGCAGAACCCAGGATCCTGGGTTCAATCCCCACCCTGCCCGTTTCGATCTGGATGAGCATCGTACCGGCGTGTGGTCGTGTATCACTATACTGCGTGGTGCACGTTAAAGACCCCAGGCTAGCAGTTGTACTGCGCTGGCTAAATTGCTCATCTACAGCTGGGAGACTCGTAGCCCATTGAGGCAGACCAAGTTCTAGGCTGTATAAACATACACACAACCCAATTTTTTTTAAGCGTGAACGGGGAACTATGACATTAATTTCGTTGCGTTTAATCGCGCACACCGGCGGCTGCTGGCTCGTGGAAAGATCGTGCGCCACTTATTATAGACACTGAGATGTTTGATTCAGCATCCCTTTAACGTACAGCAAGGACAAGCGGCCACCTGATCTGTTGGGTTTGGTAATGTGGAGGGAGCGCGTGTGTGCTCCGAAAATTCTTCTAGGTGGTGTTGTCCGAACACGGTTAGAGCTCGGCTATTCCCGTCACCACATGCATCGATTGGACGCCAGCTCCAACCCAAATGTCCGCCGAGGCACTGATTGTAATCGAGTCCATGTCGAGAGTTCGCGCAGTGTTCGATGTCTAATGCACGAGCCGAACTCGACTATCGTCACGCCGGAGCGAACCCCACGATTGCGACATCGAGCCTTTGCAAACAAGAGGCTCGAAGGAATACCGTGGTCCCACCTCTTTCCCCTTTAGCAGAGCGAAAGCTGGAAAGGAGGGCGCGCCTTCCTCCAGCGTTCGCTCCGCCCAGAATGGAAAGAGGCGGGAGGGTGAGAGTATATAGTCGTGCCGCACGTGTACCAGCATCCTTGCATAACGTGAGTATAGCATCCAAACCCAATACCGTTTCACGACCCCATAAGTACATCATACAAAAGACAGACTCCAGACACCTTATGAGGCGCGTTGCTCCTCGAACGACGGTCCTGTCAGAAAAAAAAACAAAAAAACTAGGGACTTTTAGGGAACCTTGTTTGCACATCCGATACGGAACGAAGGGCCCTCCGGTACGAACTGCGCACATGAGAGTCTTCTGCGCATGCGCAGTGCGTACCGGAGGGCCCATCGTACAGTATGGGGATGGGCAAAAACAGTTCCCTAAACTCCCTATTGTCGGCGAGCACCGTGTCTTTTGCATGAAGTACGAGTTCCGTGCAATCGGATAAATCCGAAAAACCCGAAAACCTCCGCCCATACAAATTTTTGTCAATTCGAATTTACCCGATAAACTGCGAATTTTGATGTGCTAATGCATCCCCCCTCTCCTTCACAAAAAAAAAAAAAAGAAAAAAAGACGGCATACTTTACAGTTAAGTTTTATCGGCGCACAGGGTCAATGGTCCTGGGGAAAATGCCACCACAGTTACCTTTCAAATCTCGGACCATTGTCCAAAAGGGGTCTTTACCGCTTATCTCGTTAAGGTGCATTCGGGACAACAGGTCAATGTACTTTCGCGTCACGACAAAAGCCACTGTTTTGGTTCCCATTTTTGGGCCATACTGAACAGTGAAAGCTATGGACCATAAAGATTGCATAAAATGGGGTTAGAGGGGCGGTTGCGATACATCTCTATTACATCCTTTACCACTCAACCTCGCACGGCTGCGGGGTAGGTTGGTGGAATAGGATGGGTTGAATACGAGTTTCTCGGCGACTACCTCCGGGAGTTTATCAATTTCAATTAAGGTACCGACGTTTATTGAAGCAGCGGTTGTGTGCAACCATTGTTGTCGGGCAAATTAGTATTGCCAATGGCAATGGTACTAACGTCAAATCCAGCTGAAAAAATAATAATTAAAACAAGCGCTTTTTGTTTTTATCTAGCACACGTTTACAACCGGACATTATGTATTTATTTTTAGTAGGAAACACTGTGAAAGTAAATTCCGAATTGCAAGGATTTGGGAATCAAACGAAATTAAACTCCAAAAAACACCCTCCAAATCTGACGAAAAATAAGCTCCGAAAGCTCGGATTCCTACTTATACATCTTAAGGCCCGTTCACACTCTTGCGACTGAGTTCGACCGGAGAGACCAGACCGGTTTTTAAGCCTTTTGCGACTTCTTAGGACCGGATGCGGTGCAGCGGAGCTGGTCCTAAGAGATCCAAGAGGCTTAAAAACTGGTCTGGTCTCTCTCGGTCGAGCTCGGTCGCAAGAGTGTGAACGGGCCTTTACAAAAGACAGTCTGCATACAAATTCGAATGCGAGTCACCACGAGATCCGCGCTTCGAATGCCGCATATGTCAATGATTTCAGGGAGAAACGACAAGGATAATAATCTCCGGAGAAGGGCAACAAGTGGCACAAAGGACAAACACAAATCTCCAAACATGCACTGCAGCCAAAGATATTTCGCGTCTCCAGCTCGTTGCTCGCCCTCCCGCGGCGGAAACGGGAAGCGCTCTAGTGAGGGTCGCCCGATTCTCCTGCTCAGCGGGCACGGCGGAACTGCTGCGATCATGGCTCGCGAAATGTCATTTCCGAACGCAAACGACACTCTTCACTGTTCCAACGTAGTGCTGCAGCCGGTATGGGATTGTACCTTACTAGAGAGTTTTAGTATTGCGTATAGAAGCAAACGAAAGCGCTGTGCGTTTGCGTTAGAGTTCCGTGCCCCACGTTGTGCATGCGCCTCATCGCCATGCGCCAATCCAAGACCGCAATTTTGGGCTCCGCGCACGCGCTAACGCAAACACACAGCGCTTGCGTTCGCTCGTATACGCAATACTAAAACTCACTACTGTTTCACCGGCTTCCAACGCCAACGAAACCGTGCTGCAGTGAGCAGACGTGCAAGCAGGTAGGCGTTCCTTCGAACTGGAAAGGCTGAGATTGGCAAAACGACGGCGCGTAAAAATGAAAGTAACTAAATGTTATAAAAAGATTAATAATTAAAAAAATATATATATATTATATTTCTATTTTTTTATTGCGGCATTTTGTTTGGAAGGATTTTGGCGGCGACTTTGTAACTGTTGCCGATTGTCAAAAGTCGCGACTTTGATAGCAAAATATGCTTTACCCACAATTAATGTAATTTTACATGGATTTCTCACATTAGCGAGAATATTTTGATTGATTTTAGACTATTTTTATTTTATAACTTGGCAATTAAAAATGCTGCATTTGGCACCAGTGATGATAATTAGCACACTTTTGATTGTCATACTTGTTTGTGCGTTTGAAATTAGATCATAAGCAACAAATTATATTAGACTTTGAAAAATTGCGTATTAAAATATCGGAATTTTAATATTATTATTATTAATACAAATTGCGGCAATGTATGCCCCCAATTAACGCCACGATCACAAAAATACGCCATTTAACCATAATAGTCTTTCCAGAAAGGTATCATTTTTTGTTTTTCTTTTTAGCATATGAAAAATTTCTGACATCGTTATCAAGATAGACAAACAGTCAAACACTGGATGCAATATAAAGTCCTATGCGTCACGCGTTGCTATAAAAAACACACACACTTCAGCTGTCTGACTCGGATTCCGTCTTTGGGTTGTTGTAGACAGAACAGCGTTTATTAATTTATACGTTTTGTGGACATATTCTAAAAATTAGATTTATTCTGTTATTCTTGTGCTAGGAATAATGTTAAAGCAATTAATCATCTAAATACCCAAAACCCATTAAAGCCCAGTTCATTATTTCACATGACAATTATCTGAGCGAGAAAAGGCAGCGAGAACGCACAAATATCAGCACTGATTTTTTCAACAACTATACAATATTCTGTGTTACCTCTAAGGTGTATGAAAGACACTGTCTTTAAAGGGACACTGAAATCTCCAAAATATTTTGAAGTGCCTGAATCGAACATGTATGTCACAAAATAAAGTTTCCGCGAACAACTTATTTAACTAAATAATTACGATGTAAGACACATCTTGAGTTATGAAAGAATTCGAAATTAAGACCTATATCGAGAAATTAAATCCAAAATAGAGGTTAGTTTCGGTTTCTCTTCAGAATTAAGACGTGCCTCCTGGAGTAAGTATTATGCTAAACACCGTTCTTGTTTTTAGGATAAAGAGGTGACCTTCGCTCATAACACCCTAGCTTCCTCGTATTACCAGAAATAATTTGTGTCGCTCAGTGAAGCCAGCACACTAGACAGGCTCAGCAGCGGCACGCATCTCCGACCCTCACTATAACCGCCATTTTGGAAAACGAGTGGCGCCACCTATAGTTAGTTGGAGTCGCGCGAGCTAGCTACCCACGCTCCTGGTTTCGAGGCGTGCATTTCTAGCGCGAGTGCTCGTCCTGCGGAATAACGCTTCGAAGCAGCGACCTCAAGCTCTCGTGGTGCCTCTCTCGGGAATATTATCGTTACTCTTGTTCCACCTCGCACGCACCTTCGCATTAATTCCATTATCTTCCACGAGAAAATGGTCCATGGTTCGAATGCCACGCGGCATTCGAACCACAGATGTTGCGGTGACGCGTGTTTGCAGAACCATAGCCGCCTCTATACTCACAGGGCCTGGCAGATCTTCACGAGACGCGGCCGCCGAAAGTGAATAGGAGAGCGGCAGACAAGAGGCCAGAGCCGTTTATACTGAGAGAGTTTGGCCAATGGGCGGAGCTTGTTGCCCGCCAGAACTAGCGGATTTCGCGATAACACAAAATGGCGTTACTTCTTCTCTTCTTTATTCCTGAGAAATCGCGTAGAGTTCCTATGAGTCAGAGCCACAAAATGGCGGACGGAATTAGTCATCCCCCGGTTGTCAGACTACGCTGCTGTGGTTGCCAGACTGTCAAAATATCCTTAAAAAGGCCAAACTCTCTCAGTATAAACGGCTCTGCAAGAGGCATGTAACGGGCGCCCCGCTGCGGCGAGACGCCGAAACACACTTGTCCCGAGCGATGGAATGTCCGCTCGTGCTTCTCGCCTTCCTCGCGTTACCGCTTCTTTTCTCGTCGGGTTTGAAAACCATGTTTCGGGTCCTCGTCGCTGCAAAAGCTGTGCGCTGACTATACAGGCTCCCCGAGAAATGCTCTGCTACCAGATCCTCGCGCTCCAAATCTGCGACCGGGCACTCTATGGCTCCGTCGTCAAACTGCCAGGCTTTGTGCGGCAGAACTGTCTTTTTGTATGGCGTATGAAGAACGTGACTCTGGCTCGAGGGTCATGTGAAATTCTCACACGCAATATGCAGCACCGAGTCAAAGCGTGTGAGTTTGACGATATTCGTGCCCTGTTTGCGACACCTTAGCAGAGTGTGAGCGCCGTTTCCTCCTTTCACTACCCGCGCGCTCACCCGTTGCGACACCGTTAGAAAACTTCCCCACGCGCAGCGAGATCATTTTCACGATATTGTGTGCTCCGCGTCCGACGTAACCAAAAAATAAGAACAAATGTTACGTCCGACGTAACCCAAAATGAAACTGAAAAGTTACGTGGGACGTAGCTTCAAATTTCATTCGCTGTGGCTAGCGTTACGTCCGGACGGAGCACTGGAACGCGTATACCTAACCCCCCCCCCCCCCCGCCCTCCTCTCTCTCCCCCGTGAACCTGGGGAAGGCGGAGATTCGGACGTAACTTGGGTTACGTCGGACGTAACGCTAGACACTTCGAATTTTTCATTTTGGGTTGTGTCGGACGTAACGCTAAAAAAATTGGGTTGTGTGTATGTTTTACAGCCTAGAACTTGGTCTGCCTCAACGGGCGACGTCTCCCAGCTGTAGATGAGCAATTTAGCAAGTGCAGTACAACCGCTAGCCTGAAGTCTTTAACGAGCATCACGCAGTAGTGATACACGACCGCACTCCGGTACGATGCTCATCCAGATCGAAACGGGCAGGGGTGGGGATTGGGAAGGACGTAACGCAAGCCACTGCGTACAACGGATAGTGTGACCTATAGTACCGTGTGGTTTAGTGGAGATTACTACTTTTTTATGTTTGTTTTCTTCGATGGTGCGTAGTCCTGTCGAATATGCCTGAACAGTCTGGAACTGTATTGGAGTGACTAATTCGGGTGCCATTGATCGTGTTCGACGTAAATTCGTTCGCGTATTGTGTGATCGTTATCTTCAACCCAATCATTTTTACAGATAGGAAAGGATTTGTGAGCTCGTGAAATTGGGGACACGCGGCACAACAGAACGATCCGTGGAGTGATGTTTCTCTGTAAGATCGTAAATGGTATCATTGATTCATCAGCGCTACTAAGTTCCTCGGAGGTCTAGTAGACTTTATTCTTTGTTTCATCCTTCCGATTTATATCACGCAGCACCCATGACACGCCTTTGATTGACATATAATGATTTAGAACAAGTCTGTGGGAACGTTAGCATATATATTCTTGATCAGTCAGAAAACGTTTTCATTGAAAAAAAATTAAAAAGGTCGACGAAGAGAGTAAGTTTAGAAAGAGTGTAACTACCATCGTTTCACTTACTTTCCTAGCCATTGTTTGTCTTGACCATTGTTTTGCCCGAACTTTGCATTTCGGTATCGTGCCCGAACAATTATACAGCTATCTGATATTGATAAGTGCACCATTAAGGAGGCATTAAGCTGTTCGCGGGTGACTCGAAATAAATAAATAAAAATAAAATAAAATAATGCAAACCACAAAGTCTACGAGAGAAAGAAATAAAAAGAAAACAGTCAAAGTGCAGGCGCATTGGTATAAGTTCGCCATGATGGTAAGACCCGAGAGTGGGGTGGAAACGCAGACCGATGTATTCTGTTGCCGCCCAAGCGCAGCCTTTAAAGATGTCCTGCAGGTCGTCAAAGGTTATATATGTACCGTGTACGCATATAATTCTGCAGTCGTCTACTTTCCAGAGAAATTTTATAACTTGAGTCCTTTTTCTCGTCGTGCTGGGTGCGCATAACTGACTTTCAAAAGACAGCGTCAAACACGCACCACCTTGGTGCCCCTCCTGTTTCTGTACGTGTTCTGTCATCGATGAACCAATCCTAAACAGAAAAGGCCCATTGACTCGCGCTTCTGAGATTGGTCCCGTTAGGTGCCACGACCGCATCTGGACGTTAGCTGAAACGAAGTACATATAGACCTCTATCCAATAACCGCTTTCTGAGCGCTGCCATCATACCTGAGCGTGCGCATGCAGCTCTCTTTCGCGAGATATATAAGACGTCGCGCATGCGTCCACAACCCGGATGGATGGATCGATGCTAGTTGCTACATCCTTTGTAACGGGCGGTAGCTTACGCCACCTATGCCTAAGTCTAAAAAAAACAGTTATTCTTTTTTTTTCATTTTGGTGGTAGGCGTCGGAAAGATCTATAAACACCGCCCGAAATTTGCCGCCCCACAAATTCTGCCGTCTTACAATTCACTTTACATTAGGTCCGAGAGCAGCCAGCCGACCTTACGATCCGATCAAGTCAACCAGGTAGTGCCAAAAGTGTACCATCATGGCGCTCGTCTTTTTTGTTCGTCTGCTACTAGCGGCTAAACGAATGCAAAGACGACACTCGCCATGACGATGCACTCTTTGTGCCGCTATTGGCGACTCCAGCAAAATCGACGCCGCGTACCGGAAACGGCGAGAAGCTCAGGGGGGAGGTCGTTTCGACCCTGTCGTTCTGCTATCGCTGCTTGGTTCTGGTAGGCAGCATAGAAACAAACATTCTTTCCGGTAATTATTTTTACGCTTCAGCCGTGTTATTCCTACGCACTGACTAGACGAAGGTTTCTATCGTAGAAAAATCGCTTTGCTTTCATATGTAACACCGATTTTACGCTGCAGTGCAAGAAATTTATGGTGGTCCGCGTGCTGAATGACGAAAACGACCTCCATTCATCCGCCATTTTGCCTGACCAGCGCGCCCCCTATATTTCGCTGGAGTCGGGAATAGATTGGCTCCGTGGGATCGCATATCGTTGGCTGCGGGCGAACCTTACGGTAAATGGAGTATGCATGGAAAGTGTTGGTCTTTGGTCTATCGAAACACAAAGATCTAGTGTTTCGATAAAGGCCGATCAAAGGGCAACATGGAGGTCGCCAACTGGGGACACGCGACGACGAGGGAGCCGAGCGCGCACCGTCGTTGTTTGAAGTCGGGGGGGGGAAACGAAAAGCACTTGGGCGCATTTGACGGGAAACGCATGACGGTACGCAACTAGCTGACCAACTTACGCGCCATATAACGCGAGACCTGGGCTCCCGCGTTATTTACATGAGCGCTGGATGTGCACAACACGTCGTCGGAACCGAAATTCATGCCGCGACGCCCGTTTGCTCTGTCGCGAACTCTTCTAACATTCCTGGAGGACGGAAACACGTTTCCTGCGATTTCAGATTAAGATTAAGATAACTGGCACATGATTTTAAAGGTCGATGACCAGACTCGAGATTCTGCAAGGCAGAAGATCCTCCTCACCATGGGGGTGAAGGAAACAGGCAACGGTGGACAGGATAAAAAGGGGAAGAGGAGGAAGCGGGGCAAAAGTGGAGAGCGCGAACTGGTGGTTGGTCTTTAAGCACCGTCACTCCTCGCCGGGGAGAAAAGTCGGGGGGTGATATCTTTTTAGTATTTGTTGTTTGTTTTGATTTTGCCCGATCACCCGAAGGTTATCCTGGTGACATCCTAACTGCCTGGTGATATTTAGGACGAAAACATTCGCTTAGAAAGGCGGAAGGAATCATATGTTTGTCTTTTTAGACCTCGGATAGGTGGCGCAAGCTGCCGCCTGTTACAAAGGGTATAGCTAATAACACCCATCCATTATAGATGGCTGAAGTGTCGTATACTCGAAGCGTCTTAGTGGCTCTAACTCCAGCCATCCTGATACTCAAAATCATCGAAAGCTGAGTTATCTGAAGCATTATCTGAATAGTGCAGAATGCTGGGCTAGTTGCCATGGGGATGTCATGCGGCATGGTAGCGCTTCTTCGTCCTCGTCATAAAGCGCTACCACGCCTTTTATCTTAAATTGAAGGAAACCTTTTTCTCTCCACATTAATCGCTAACAGTCCGCAACAAAGCTAAACAATGTCGCCCGAGTTTCCTGGCACCGTATACTTCAAAGCTCAGGAGGTAGTATTTTCGAAACGTAATGATCTCCAGTTGCGCCCGCTCTACACTCAAGTATGCTAAAATGGCGGCACCCGCAAGAAGATTGGGGAATGGATCCGTGCCGCTACTCTAAGCTCTAGTTTCTTTAGATGTGTAACGAATAATGTATCGCCGGATCTCGGGTGAGCAGACACCCCACCGATGACCACAGCAGCGCCCTCGGAGGCCGTTCAAATGCCACTACGACAGGCTACGATAGAGTGACGAGGCAAGAAAACCGCCTACCGCACTGAGCAGAAGCGCATTGGCGTTGGTGCCCACGGTGAACCGGCGGTTGAGGAAGTAGCGCCGGATCCGGTCCGAGATCCACGGGTCGCTCTGGGCGCGCTTGCCGAACCGGCCGGCGAGCCACGTCAGGCCTCCAGTAGGACGTGCCCTCGGCACGGTGGCCACGCACGCCGGAAGGCTGGGTCTGGCGCAGGGCTTCCGGAACCCGGACAACGGAAGCCCGTGGTCCGTGTCCCGACGGAGCCCCGGGAAACGTCGCAATCCAGAGGGCTCCGAGATGGAATGACGGTCCGGGACACTCTTGTCCTCTACTGGACTCATCGAGTCGAACGTGACGCTCTTGGCCAAGACACTTCGCTTCTGTGGTTGCCGTCGTTGATTCGCGGATGCTGTTGGTGCTGCGTCGGCAGATCCGTCTTCGAGCCCGAGAGGCCCGGTGTGAGAGAGGTAGCCGGAGTCGCGTAAACAACCGGGCACTTGGTTACCGTCGCCGCGAAGGCGCCTCTGCAGAACGGAGTCACCCTGCGCTCTTGCCGCAGCGACTGCTGCAGCCGCGATGTCCTCCAGGTAAAGAGGTCTCGTGCTAGGACGAGGTTCGGGACCAACGGGACCGCGCTCCTAAGTGGTCGGTGTTGTTTCCGTGATGGCGCCGCCGGAGGATCCCGTGGAGGAACCCTGGTGTCTTTGCCACGGCTTGCCACGACTTCGGCTTTGGATACCGCGTCCGTGCCGTCTTGGCGTGACAGCGGGAGAGCATGGTTGCTGGAATTTTCTGTCCGCTTTCCGGGACCGTCCGAAGATTCGGAAAGGCTGATGCCACTTCGTGGATTCGTTGCTATCCTACGAGAGCGTTCGTTCGAAGCCGTTATTGCCGTTCTGGAGAAGCTACCAAAAAGGTACGGCAGAGTGTGCCGTTTGCCACGGTGCCGTCTGCCAGCTCATCAGTTGTGGACGACATGAGGCCACACTTCACGTCGCAGCTCATTGCCCAGGTACTTAGATTGGTTGCTCGGTACCGAACACGTTTCCTTCGCCTCTGCATTTAGAAGAGGCAACAACGGGGAGACATTTGACAATCTTGTACTTGCGAGGCGCCCTGCATCTCCAGCCTTGTTACAGCTAGATTTACGTTTGATATAGTACAGGGTGCATATTTTGGCAGTTGTGAACAAGTGCGCGGAGAGTCGCAGAACCTTGCACAGGTCTAGAAGCGAGGCAAGTTGTTGTCAAGTGCCAAAAAGGGCGAGGGCGGTTACTGGATTTGAACACCTTCCATGTCACCCGAATTGCTAAGGTGTCCGAGGTACAGCTAAGGCGTCCAAGCGCAACTCGTTGAAGTCACCGAAAGTCACCAACCGAGATCTTCTATAACCATTCCGGTAATATGCGAAGCCACCGCCCACCATCGGCAATTGGGTCCCGCATCACCACCGATCACCGGCACAGAACAGCCGTCGTAACACTCCCGCCGGACAATGTCACCTCGCCCGATCGCCACGACGAGCCCCTCCCGCACTTTTACGGGTCACGCCAGACGACGAAAACGGACGATTCAGCGCACCACAAAAGCGGCGCTACCGACCAATCCATCCACAACACGGCAGCGCGCACCCCGCCGCACATTCGGAACACTCACAACTCGCAAAAAGGGCCCAGAAGCCGCAGAAACTCTGTGAGACAGCGCGTCTCGAGGAGACGCCTCGAGATGTGTCCGATCGACGGGGCGACCACACGCTCTCCGAATCAATCCGGCAGATGTTCCTTCTCGTCTCCGAGGCACGCCTGTCCGATACACACACGCAGGCCGAGCGCGAGAGGGAGGCGCCGCTGGCGCCGCGTCGCTCAAGGACGCCTCGGTTCTGGTCGACCCGCCGTCCGCACTGCACCATCCCTTCTCCACTGGAAGCTCGGGATGAGGAAGGGGTTCCTCCGCCCCGTTGCCCCCAGCAACGCGTTGCCCTTAGCAACGGTGGCGGCGGCGCCGCCGCCGCCGCCGCCACGGGCATCTCTTGGCTCCACTCCTTTCATCCCTAAGCTGATAACGAAGTGGAAGCTACGCTCTCGCCGGGCCAACCACCCGCGTACCCTTTCGTCACGTGACCCATCTCCCACACAGGCATCCAGTTATACTTCGATTACCCGCGGTCGAGCTGCTGATACGTCACACAAAAGACAGCCCGCACACACTGTCCAAACGCGTTTCTTCCTTGTATGACGGTCATGTAATATTGCTCATGCAACAACTACCTGCAGAAATGTTCCAAGCATGCCTACGTAGTACGAACCAAACATATCGAGGAGCGTCCGCCAAAAATAGGGAGTTTTAGGGAACTCCGCTTGCGTAACCGATACGGTAAGGTGGGCCCTCCGGCACGAACTGCGCGTGCAGCGCACAACAGAAGTCTCGCACATGCGCAGTGCGTACCGGAAGGCATATCTATACCGTATCGGACGTGCAAAAACGGTTTCCCTAAAGACTCCCTATTGAGAGTTTTAGAGAACCGTTTGCGAGTCCATTACGGTACGATGGGCCCTCCGGTACGAACTGCGCATGCGCTACCAGAGAAGTCTTGCACATGCGCAGTCCGTACCGGAGGGCCCACCGTACCGTATCGGTTACGCGAAAAGGGTTCCCTAAAAACTCCCTAATGCTGTCACCGTGTTCACAAGGAACGCCGTGTCTTTTGTACAATGTATGAGCTTTTAAGTGGCGAGTGGCGTAAAAGCTATACACGCTCGTTGGTCCAGTCCCATAGACGCCCGTCTTCTGTCACGTGACCACGCCTCCCGCGCAGACAGCGGTCCCGTCAGGGGATGAAAGGGAGGCGGTTGCATGGCTGCTGGTCCGGCAAGGGAGTGGCTTCCACCGAGCTGTCAGCTCGGGGCGCCGAGCAGAGTGTGTTCTCCACATTGCTCGCTCGCTCCTCGGAGTCGCTCTCTCGTCTCGGCCGGGAGGAACGCTCCTTTGTTCGTCGCGTCGATTTTGAAGCACGTGGCTCAATGGCCGTGAAGTACGCAGCTTCTTTTTTTTTTTTTTCTCCCGTCGTGTAGCCGGGGTTTGTTTTTGCTGGACACACGGCCGGCAGGCCGCAACGCTGTTAGTCTCGTAAGTGTGCGTCTTACGCTGTTTTTATTTTTTTTTTTTTTAGGTTTTGTGGTTATTGCCTTCCCCGTTGACGTGTTTGCTCCCCTCGGCTAAGTTGCGAGTTTTGGCACTTACTGACGGCCTTTTTATTGTTGCTAGTATGAGTCTTACTTCCGGTTCCGGTTCCACTTCAATTCCTTCCGCATCATATTCCGCTTTACTTCCTTTTTTTCCTTATTTCTGTTTTGCTCGGTGGTGGCCTTTGTAATATCGTTTTGCGGGAAGAACATGGGGTATGGGATCCGAGGCTTTTAAAACGGGCTCTGCATTTTCGGTAGCCTCAGGCGACTTTTCCTCGGGACATGTGAGTGAATAAATTTACTAAGAGGAAAAAAACGAAAAAGCAACAATAACGAAGGAACAAAAAAAGAAAATTCTGAAGAAGACATATCTCTCCCCAATAGCGGGGTCACATTTTCTAGTTCCGCATAAGGAAAAAAAAAAAGAGTGATAAAGCACGTGACAGAAACGAATTCCGCGAAAATCTAAGCGCGCTGACTGCCATCTGATGGGCCTGTCGTCCATTAAAGATGGCGCGGCAGTTTGCGAAAAGAAACTCATCAGCATAGAAATCTGCGAAAGTGGACATTAGTGATATATTTATATATAAGGAACACCCGAAATAAACCATTCTAGTTTGTGAAGTGCACAAGACGCATCGGTTGTTTATAGTACGATTTAATCTGTTGTTTTTCATATGAAAAATCAAGCCGGCCCAGCATCTTAGTATTCACACCGGTTGTTATTCGGCAAGAAAATTTCATGCACACTCAAGACACACAAACAACAAAACACATTAATTTAAATAAAACTATCTAAATACGTTCGTTTGAAAAAAAATATACGATACGTTCCAACGACTGAAAGCGATAACGTTATCAACACCGGCGGACGTGAGTTTACGAATGTAAAGTCATAATTAGCGTATTAATGACTTAAAATTAACTGCTGAAATATTCGCTTTAGCTGCCACAATCCGATTGGAGACTTGTGGCCCGTAGTCAAGACACGACAAAGCTGTCAGACTTCAGACAACAAAATTCTGGTCCGCGCTACTCTGGCAAACAAACTTAGGCCACGAGGAGACCGAGATGCCGAAACTAAGACCACAAAGAAGCGACGGAAGTACCACCCGGAAGTGACGTCAGCCTCCGCAGTGCGCGCAGGTAGCATGCCACAGATTGGTGCCACCTCGAGTGCGCAACTTTCGGCGCTTACTCTTTTTTTTTTTTTTTGGTATGGCGGATTTGGTTGTTTGATTCACCATTAAATATAGCGCAACTAAGAATTTAGTTTCCTGACTTGTAACAACTGCAACAGCACAATTGGACGATTGGCAACTATGTGCCAGATAAGGCGAATATTTGAGAAAGTGGGTTTCGGGTAATTAGATTGCTAGTTATCGCGTTTCATTCCTACCCCGTCCACCACCGCGTTCTACAATAACGCTCTGCCGATAGAATCATTGGTTTATTGCAATCGCACTCTTTCCGAAAATTATGTTCGCTCGTTGGTGAAACAGGCCTAAACAGGGTTATTAAAAACGTAGCAGGTTCCAAATTTTTATGTCCAACGAAACTGGAAAAGACAGAAACACAATCCGCACATCACTGGAGAAAGGACGGTTCAGAGTATAAAGTCATCACGGTCCTTAAATTCTTTGCTCTCAACATGAGAACCACGTGTTGCGCAAAAAACATCAAAGCGGAAGCTCCTTTCTTGCCACATACCGATCAACAGGACCCTATATTGTTATCGAAGTCGCAGCTTCAACAATTCGATGTTTCAGATCTTGAAAGGACAGCCATCCGTTCTCTGAACCTTCATCCATCCAGTGGCGCCCGAAATGTGCTTCTGTCCTTTACAGCTTCTTTGAAGTAAAGATTTAAAATCTGCTCCTTCTGGAAAAGCCCCGTATATTGTATACAATGTATCGTAAGAACGTTTAAAAAAAAAACGAACATTTGGAGCCGGAGTGCACTCGGCTTCGAAGCTTTGAGGACATTTTTCCGAGAAAATCGAATCGATATGATCCGCGCTTATTGTAATCTTTCCGCTTCGCCGTTCAACGCAAAGGAAGAAACAAAAAACAAGGTAATCCTATTAAGGAGCTATACCGCACGACTCTTACTTACACTAATCTCCTCCAGAAATTACAATGGAGGCAGAAAATAATGCTATTAGGAAATCGACTATAATTGCCCCGTCGGCGGGGCTTCGACAAACCACATTTAGGTCATGCGAAAGAGGGAGGAAAAAATAATTCCTCCTAAGAAGCCTTCAAGATATTCATAGTGCAAAAGGTACAGCACGGGACTGTCTAAGCTAAATAAACGCGGTAACTGAGTTTAAGACGTTGCATAGCCTCCTGACATCGTTAGTGTAGTCCCTCTTTTCCCGCGCCCTATCCAATTTGGACATCTTCGTTTTCCGACTCAGTTTATTTTACATCATGGTAGGCTTGCAACAGCCCGGCTGCATTTGAACATCACTTCTTCGATGAATGTTATTTTTAATTTGTATTATCTTTTCTTTCTTTTTTTCTTGGGGGGGGGGGGGCGGTTTAGAAGGTTCGAATGGAATATCGAACTGGGGGCGCAATAAGGGTACAAAGGAACCGTCCGTCTTTTCTTTGTATATCTCAAAGGCTCTCTTTCTAAATGCATAGCATTTATTGGTCCTCTTTGACGTCATGGTCACCTGACATCACGGGTGTCCACTTTCCAGCAAAGCATCTGTACTCTCCCGCAAAGCAATCGAAGAAGCCAATAAAAAGCTCAGCAAAAAAAAAAACAAAAACGACAATGCTGAAAGTATATGTTTAGACCTAAAGACAACTCAGCGCCCCGACACCAGGCGTGACCCAATCATGGGAAACTTCATGCTTAAGTCACATGACGTCATGCTCACGTCATTTTGAGCCTCATTATTCGCCGAGCACCCTCCGTAGATTACAGCAATGGCTTTCTCAAGTGCGTTGCGGGAAACTAGACATTCCGGATTTCTTACAACGTGCTGTCATGCGACGACCGTCGCGCAGACGACGTTAGGGAAACACCATGACATCATCATGGTGTTCCGGTAATGACGTCACGGTGCACCTTTTAAAACGCCGATGATGTCAGGGCACTACACGGCGGAACCAGTTGACTGAGACATCGCGGCCTGCTGCGACCAATCGCAGCAGGCGGCGATGTTTCGGTTCCTTGGTCCCGCTGTGTAGCTTAGGTCGCCATGAGGCCATCAGCGTGACGTTACTATTGGAGCCAGATCCCACGGACACAAAGAAACTACGCATTGCCGAACTAGCCTCCGTTCCAACGTAGCGCTAGCGGTTGGGATGAGACGGCAAAGTTTCAAGCGCTACCATTATCTGAATCGAAGAGCCCGCATGCACATGGAGACGAACGACGTCTGCCGCCGGGGTCGGGACTCATTTTTGTCAAATTGAAAATGTCCGTCAACCGCTATTACCCTTTGAATCAGACAATAAGTCCTAAAACTTTGGAATCTTGTCCCGACTGCTAGTGCTACCATGCATTCTGGTGGTAGTCCGCGCACTACCATGACGAACTGGTCGCTTACCAGATTCTAGGGCTGCGTGCGTTTTCGGTAAATAGTAAATGCCTATAAATCCCGAAAATTAACCCCGAGCCGGTTTTTATCGGGGCGATCGGGGAAAACCGAAAAAAACCCGAATTGGAGCTGTCGTAGAGTAAGAAAACCTCGGCGCATCGCGGCAAGCACAATCTTTGTCTACCGATCTACTTTTTGCGCTGGCACGCCGCAACACAGCCCCCAATGAACTGCCCGCCAGGCTCCCCGCTTCGCAACCACGCATCTAGGTTATATCTGACGATTGAGACCTGAGGACTGTGGTCTGAAAACGGAAACTCGTGAAGTAGGGTGAAGATAAAGGGACAGACAACGTCTCTTTAACCGTTTTTTCGCCAGCTTATATCGTTTATTTTGAACATCGGCATACGCGTGGACGTTTTCCGCTTTCGGGGCAGCGTATTCGTCCCTAGATGTCGGGGAACTCCGCGTCCGACTTTCTCGAAACGTAAGCCCTGATAAACCTGGAATATTCGTCTGGACACCAATTGTTATACCAAAAAAACACCAAAAATTGTAACCTTCCCGTTGCCATCTATGACTGACTTGTGCGGTAACCAGACAACCGGCAAGCCGGTTGTCTGGTCGTTGCCGTCAGTCATAAATGGCGGTAGCTGTCCAGAGTTCTGTGTCATCATTTGTTTGCTGACGGACATGATCCTGGGAAAATTAGCCCTTAACAGCTCCGCATGTAAAAAAATAAATAAAATGTTCTGGAGCACTACCTGACAGTTGCCAGCGTCGGTTGCGTCAACTGCTAAATAAATGACACGTTGAATTAATTAATTAACCACAGGCTCCGAGTATTAGTTCGTTACAGAAGCTCTCACCGCAGTTCAAAGCAAGGGCTTGCACCAAAAGTACACCTGTACGAGCGCTTGAAACGATGCGAATGTCGCCAGTAAACGCCTCTAATAGGGCTGGGGCATATGATCGATTAACCTATCAATTAATCGATTAACGCTTTAATCGCGAGAAATTTTTTTAGACATAGTAACCTTGGAGCTAGGGGACAAAAAGGGACGGAAAGACACGAAATTGTCTGTGTCTGTCCGTCCCTTTTTGTCCCCTAGCTCCAGGGTTACTATGTCTATCCTTAACCAGCTCGCCTGCTATACTTGCCTTTAACTTAAATTTTTTTAACCGGTTTATCGGTTAAATTTTGACAAACAAAAAAGAGAAGAAAAAATCCAACGTTTTCACCACGCAGGCGTGGACGAGAACACCTGCATGAAGGCAAAGTGAAATTTTGAACTAATGTGAAGTGAAGGGGCGAGAGACGTACTTCCAAACAAGGGAAGAAGGTTATACTTGTCCCAGTCGATTCAACGCCATGCAAGTCTCCATTTAGCGCAGCATGGGACTATTGTGAACAAAGGAGTTCGCGATTGTGGCTGGAGAAATCCAACGAGCCTCTTTGCCTACGCGGCTGAAGTAATAATTGGTGACGTGGGTGGCTTCTGAGTGTTCTCAAGTACGCATCAAGGTTGATTAAAATTGTACACTGCGCCGTTTATCACATATTCAGCAAAACGAACAAACAAAAAGAAATTTACTTTTTTAACAGTACTTCTTTTTAAACATGCAAGGGAATGAACGAAACCGATTTTAATCGATCAATTAAATGGTGGCGATTAGCCGGGTGAACATTTTTAATCCATCTTTATTCATCCAAGTTATCGTGCGCTAAGCTTTGATGATTTGGAGATCATGACCGACTCCACACTGACTCTCGGCAACCCTTGTCTCATTGCACCGCACCACAGTTTACGCCACACAAAGTCGCAACCCTCGACTCTCAACCGCAAAACACTGATTAAAAAAAAAAGAATTGGTATTCTAACATTTTTTATATTTGCGCCCAGGACATTTACTGTCATTCCCGGAAAAACGCGAGAGAAGTTTCATCGTCCAGAACAGCCTACTAAGGTAAGAAATTGTAATTTTCCCCGTTTCTTCCATAGAGTTATACGTATGCACTAGCGTGGTGTCAAGCGATGGCTGCTGGGGGTGCAGCTCGACCCCAGAGAGACGAGCCTCGATCCGTAATCCAGCTATACTGCAATAGAGATCAGTGATCACACTCACACACCTAACCTAGTGGCTCTAGCCTGCCTAACCTTTAGCCAACGTTACTAGATTACCTCAGTTGTGGAACTCCTGTAAAAGGGGGTACCCCCCCCCCTCACTCACTTTAGTCCGCCTCCCGTCGTTAGAAGCGCCATCTAGATTTTCGTTTACGAACTGCGCGTTTCCTGGAGTACGGTGAAACGCCATCTAGAACGCTGCGCTTCGAAACGTACGTATTTTACAGAATACACTGCAGCTACCATAGCAGCCGTCCGGCGCGTCGAGCGACGGGAGGTGAGTCGTGGTCAGTGAGAGGGGATGGGAAGGGGGGGGGGGGGCTACCGTTTGTGCAAGCGGCGTCTATGAGCAGTTCCGTAACGGAGCTAATCTAATAACGTTGTCTTTATAGCGCACTGGAGCCCGGGCGCGCGCGCAGCGAAAGCTCGCGCTGCAGTACCCAGGAATCCTGGGACCGGGGACGTAGCCCGTTTCGATTTGTATGCATCGTACCGGCGTATCACTTCTGTACCCCAGGATGGGAGACGCACTGCACTGGCTAGATTTCCCATCTATTCGAGGCGAGAAGTTTGGGTATCGCCGCCCAACAGAAATTTTTTTTTCACAGCCCGGAGTAAGGATACTTCAATTTCCTCTGCTGGTGCAAGCACGTGCAATGCCAAGCTTCTACGCACTATAAAAATTGAAACATAACCGCGTGAATATCACGTGCACTACCCACAGTGAGGAAAACAGAGGCGCCACTAGCGAACTTATCACCGCGAAGACTCGTATTACTCGTATTCACCTCAAGAACCATATTAAAACAAGTCCGACTGCTCGCGGAGGGCTGCGAGTTTCCCCTTTCACGTGTACAATTAAGCTATATGTAGGTGCACCTTAAATAAGCCTTGTGTTATTCTATCAAGACGTACACATTTCAAAAGCCAAATGAATCGTTTCTTCCTTCGACAACCAAATCCAGTAAGAACTACTTCGCGCAGCGCAGGAATAAGTCGCAAAAGTTCCCATTTTCTTGATGCGACAACGAGTGCAGCGCAAACCAGCGTCGCCATACCTCAAAGGCAGACCGACCTTACGCTGTCTAAACACGAATGTCAAATTAACTTTTCTGCCTCCTATAACAGTGCACACTGAGTAAACTACAGCCGTTCCGTGGCGTCCGAGACATGATACGGTACCGTTGCCGTACGCTTAGAGTAAAAGGTGGACGTGCAAGACACAGCGAACAGATCGGTCCGTGAAACTGTCTCTGGTGGGAAGCGTCAACGTATTTCAACGTTTTAAGTGTCCAACAAACTGCTTCGATGCGTCAGCGAACAGCGTTAGTCGCCTGTTCGTAGAGAGGGACGAGGGCCCCGGAAGTCACTGGCAGAATGAGACAGGCAGAGCGTCTTTCCAATGCCCGACCTTCAGCATGCGCTCGTGGCCTTCCGTCATGCTCTAGCTGCGTCTGCACGATCGAGGCTCACGCGACGCCGACGCGTTATCGAAGGTACGCGGAGCGTAAGTTCGTCTGCTTCTTTTGCACAGGTGGTTATGACATCAGAGAGCCGAGCTCTGATTGGCTATGACTGAAGGATAGTGGGTACACTTAAAGGCAGCTTGCTTTGAGGCCTAGCCACTATCCCTCAATCAGAGCCCATCAGAGCTCGGCGTCTTCCTGACATCACCTCAACCTCTGCAAGCGAAGCAGACGAACTTGCGCCAGCATAGAAGCTCGTGCAGGAGGCGGGACAACTGGAGGACCTCCTGCTCAGACGGCTGCGCCGGTTGCGTTCAGAACGACGGCAACGACCAATTCACCGGGAAAACTGCTCGCCGTATGTGACAAACGATTGAAGAAGTAGCTTCGTGAAGCAAATCATGAGTCACGGTTATGCGAGTGTCCCGGTCGTTGCCGTCGTTTTGGGTTCGATCTGTGCGCAACCGGCGCAAATGTGGGAACTATTGGGGAGAAGATCAGACCGTGGCACCCCAAGCGGCTAACTTTAGAGCTACACGGATGGGGACAGTAAATAACAATGACTCAGCGCTCGGCTGACAGCCGAATGCCGCGTCAGCGTTCGGCTGGAGTTCGTGTTCTTCGGTCGCCTGAGGGGAAAGAGAGGCTCTTTTGTTACCACTCCGGCATACGGGAACAATGCAGCATGCACGGTGCATTTGCCCATCTCAGCACAAAAGCCGAAGTGGGTAAAGCTCGCATTCTCTGACGATTGCTTTCGGAAGAGATCCGGCACTAACAATAAACGTCACTTCGTTTATTGTCAGTATTTTGGCGTTAAAGGCCGACTCGAGATTCTGACAGGCAGAAGATCCTCCTCAGCATGGGGGAGCAGAAAACAGGCAACGATGGACAGGGTAGAAGGGGAGAGGAGGAATCAGGTGAAAAGTGGAAAGTGCGAACTGGTCGTCGGTCTTTAAGATGTGAACATGCCCAAAAGGCCTTGTGTTGGGTAAACACCGAGGTGTGGGGGACAACAAGCGGGTCAGAGCACCCGTGATCACAGACCATTCCAAGAAATTGCTTCTCGCATGCGTCATCTTCAGAGTTTGTGCGTGTGGCACGTGCTTTGCTCGCTTTCGGAAGCCACAAATGCACGTGTGCTGGGCTGTATAATTTTACGATGAATTCCATGTCACAGCGGGATCAGCGGAAATTAACAAGTTGGCAAGGCACATGGGCGTACCAACCGGGGGGGGGGGGGGGGGGCAAGGGGGGCGCTTGCCCCCCCCAGTTCTCAGAGTGGGGGGCAAGGCATGTGTTTTGCACCCCCTGAAACAGCCGCCACTGGGCAGGTCAAACACTGCCCGGCGGCGCCCAAGGAATACCAAGGGCACCGCCCCCCAACCCGCGGGGGCATATTTTTAACGCGCAGGCGATACAAACCCTAGCAACGGCGCTCACGTCGGATTGGCTGATTCGTGGAGATAGGCGCTGCCGCCATCAACATAGGCAGTGGTTATATTGCGAGTTTCCGAAGTGGTAGCGTAACTTAGTTGTAAGATGTCTGCTTCATACGTAGCAGACCCGGGTTCTATCCACGGTGTGGGCTTTTTTTTCTTTTTTTTCCCCTCGAACATTTTGTTTTGTTGATGCATTTGGCGATATTTACAACATTTCTTTTTTACGATTAACACTGAAAAAAACAACAAATGTTGTCGACGAAACATAGCTGAACTAAATCGTATGGGACTCTATTTACGGATGTGCATGGGGGACAGCGGGGCTTGGGTTGCCGGCTGCAAAGCGGCATGTACGGGGGTAGGAGGAGGGGGGGGGGGCTAAGTGGTTTAATAGTTTTATAATTAGCAGCCGCACACTGTCGCCGCGAAGCGACAGCGTGCGGCGCGGGTTGTATATACGTGCCGTCCGAATCCGAAATTCAAGTTCACGTGCGTTGCGAGCAGCCAATCCGGCGTGAGCGTCGTTGCTAGGCTGTCTATCACCTGCGCCGTAAAAGTTAGTGATGGACCGAATCTGCCGAACTTCACATTTGGCAAAGTTCCGCACATGCCGAAATTTTGAAGGGAAGTTCGGCAAAGATTCGTCGAAAATTCGGCAAATGTCTGCGCGCGTGCACGAACGCGACGGGGCCATGGATTGCAAATGGACGCCGCGCAGTCGCGTGGTTACCATCGTACAGTTTAATACAACCAGCGGTTACGGCGAGGTGTGGAGTAGGCGACACGGTAACTGTGCGTTTGTGAGCTTTCGCGAGTGTGGTTTTCTTCAATATTTTCTGCCTCAAGAACAGAAGATCGACCAGTAATTTACGCAGTCCACTGCGCAAGTGACAAATGATGCGGTGCATTCTGAATAACGTGATTTTCATTTGACCTTTCCATTGATGAAACGAGGTAGTTGAAACATTGACTGAAAACTGACAATTACGCTCAGTGTTCGCAGCCCACTGCCGTCAAACGGGGCAGAGTCACGAGACCTTGCCAGAATGTATGGGATGCAGCTGGCATCCTCGTCATAATGTGATACATGTTTCCCTCTTCTTTTCTTTCCTTTTCACGCACTTTCCGTAGTGTGTATATTCTGTGAATTTATGTATCGGTTTTGTTTTTTCACATGTGGTGGCGGGCTGGCAGGCGCTCTGCGTAAGGGTTTTCACCTATCTGACTAGCCCCGCACACCACCACATGGGCCCCTTCCAGTTTGTGCAAATAAAATTATTATTATTATTATTATTATTATTATTATTATTATTATTATTATTATTATTATTATTATTATTATTATTCAACCCTATTTTCGGCGCACAAGTAGTTTGTGCCTCAACAGAATAATATTGCTTTTTAATTCCCGTTATTTCGCGATTTTCATGTATCTGTATAAAACTAAACACAGAACTATCTATCATGCTCTACGTTGGACATCTGACATTCCCAACTTTCCCCATCTTCCTAAACGTCCGTGTGTTTCCTAACACCAGAAACCGGAAGTTTAAAGGTTAAAAACGACACGTTGCGAATATGGAACGCACACGTTAATGCAAAGCTGACGTCAAGGGACTGAAATCGAAAAAAACATGCATATTTACAATATTATTATTATCTATTCTGGTGAAGGCTGTGGACTCTTATACTCTTATAAGATCGAAGTTAGAATACGCCTCATCTATATGGTCCTCATGACAGTCCTACCTTGCAAATAATCTAGAATCCGTCCAAAACAGTGCCCTTCCTTTTACTTATAACAACTACTCACCATATACCAGCATATCAGGATTACGCCAATCAGCTAACCTTCATTCACTTTCTCTTCGCCGCCGAGTTATCACGCCTTTCTCTCCTCCATTGAATTTTTTATCACAATAGCCACCTCAAAGACTCACTGCTATCACCTCCCCATCGTATTTTCCCGCGTCTAGATCACCTATGTAAATTACGTCCAATTCGATCATCAACTGTTTCTCACCAGACTTCCACGCTACCATTGGTCATCGAGGAATGGAATTGACTACCTCATAACATTGTTTCTATTAGTGATACTGCTAAATTTGTTGAAGCCATTACCCTCTCTTTATCTAACCTACTTAGCTAACTTACAGTGTTATAATTGTGTTTACTGTTCTATTTGTTTTTGTTCTATTGCCACCCCTTGTATAATGCCCCATGGGCCCCCAAGGAAAATAAATGATGATGATGATGATGATGAACAGTGTATTTTTACCGAATCTTTTCCGCATCTTTAGAAAAGTTCGGCTCCGCCGAATCCCAATATTCGGCAAAAGTTCGGCCCATCACTAGTAAAAATATGCGACCCGGGGAAGGGGGGGGGGGGGGGGGTTGCCCCCACTCGAAAACAAGTTGATACGCCACTGGCAAGGCAGCTAAAGTAGGACACAAGCTGCGAAAGCTCACAAAGGTTCAATTTACCAAAAATGACGTAAAATGCTCCGTAAAAGAGGTTGCAGAAGCGATGACTAAAGACAAATTTCATCACGTGCACATCTAAACAGCAACTTCTATCTAGATGATACGGAATTAGCTACGGGTCTACCAGATAATCTACCCCCCCCCCCCCCCCGTAGAAAGCTAGAAACCTCGTGCAGTACGTTGCGACTTGGAGTACCCTACACAAGTAGCCACACTTTTCAGCTTGGCCGTAGAGATAATCCAAACTGCATTTCATGCAACTGCAAGGAATATGTTGAACATTTGTTATGCGTACCAAACTCAACGAGAACACATGAAAAAGGCGCTTCAACAGCTAGACCCACGACAATTTACTGTGGCAAAAGCCCTGGGCCCATGGAAAAATTGGCGGTACCCAATCGGCGGCTTTAAAAATACGTCGAGGACACTGGCCTTCAAATTCAACTTTCAGTGCTAGTGTGCGTGTGAGGTGATTGTGTGTGCGTTATTTTATTATTGAGTAAAACTATACGCACTCCGGAGTGCATTTCGGACGAGATGGCTATACGCACTCCGCTAAACTCGCATAAAACGAATGGTCACAGCGAGCTTTTTCAGCGATGGCTTAGCATAGCGGCTAAGGCGTCCGCTTTGTACGCAAGGGGACGCGGGTTCGATCCCCGGCGGGCCGTACTTTTTTTTTTTTATCTTTTGTTGTGGATTATTGCGATGTTTACGACATTTCTTTTTGCGATAATTTTGTCGACGAAACTTCGCGGAATTAAATAGGACTTCCTTTCCGGGGTGCGATCGAGGACAGCGGGGCTTGGGTTGCCGGCCGGACGCCGCGAAGCGGCGTGTACTGGTTACGTTTTGTAATTAGCAGCAAATACTGTCGCCGCGAAGCGGCGTGAACGCAGGCGGGGGCTGGGTTAACACGCTCCCCAGTGATACACGCGCCGTTCGAAAAGGGGGACCCGACGGGCATGAGTTCTCGGCGGAGTGCGTATAGCCATCTCGTCCGAAATGCACTCCGGAGTGCGTATAGCTTTACTCTTTATTATTATTCTTATCGTCTGTATTCCCTGTACTTTCCCCTACGAAGTAGCCAGTCGGAGAACGGGCTTACCTCTCCACGATTCAATGAATCTATCTATTAAAAACTGTATAGGCGAAGCCAGCAGGCTCTGCTCACCAGGCCCCACGGGCAGCACGAACACCGGTGCTGGTGCGGCGACGAACCCCGGTCTCCAGTCGGTTCCCAGCCGTGGACGTCGTCGCTACTCGCGGCCATATCAACCCGGGCCGTACGAGCTCAGGCATCCCTCGGACGCGGCTCGTGACTGCGTTCAGCGACCGGTCAACGACGAACCCCAGCGTCCATTAAAGGCCCTCTTCGCTCCGTTGCATTGCCCTGCCGAACTTCCACAGGAACACCTCCGGGACTGTGCCATGTTCCACCGGGACAGACCTCACGGTAGGACACGTCTTTGAGGATGACTCGCGTCGAGGAGAAGGTTGGGGGACCCGTAGGGCAGACGATCGGCAATGTGGTGGTCAAAACAGAGTTCATCCATGAGGCCTGTATGTTCATGGATCATGAAACGGCAAGGGGAATTGGAAACACAGCTGAAAGGCTTGAGATAGAGTTCAGTTGACGACTGCCGGCAGAAAACTGCAGGAGGAAGAACTCACGGTAGGGCACGTCCTCGTGGATTACGCGCGAAGAGGAGAAGGTCGGGGCGTCTGTGGGGCAGGCGATCGGCAACGTGGCGATCAAAACTGCGTTCCTCCGTGAAGTTTGTTTGTCCGTTGATGGCAAAACGCCAAGGGGAATTCAAAACAAGGCTGGAAGGCTTTGAGACAGAATTAGGTGAGCGACTGCCGGTAACAAATCGCTGGTTGCTCCTCGACACGTTCGAGGCACCCATGAGCGTAATCGCCGTCGAAGCGAGCACAGTTCGGGGAACCAATTTGGAGAAGCGAGTCACCTTTCGTTTCAGTTTGCGTCAGAGCTGAAGTGATGAGGATGGAGGATGCTGCGGAGCAGATCACCTCCGAAACACGTCACCCGAAGACACCGGCGAACGGAGAGGGATTATCGGAGAGCCGGGGAGCCATCAAGTTCTCGTCTGCTTTTGGCCGAAGATGCGGTAAGGGAACACCGAGCCACAGCGGCGGCATTTCACCGCCGCGTTGCAAAAACCCAGGGCCGCCGCCATCTTGGCTGAGCTCCGGGGTTTGGGTTTTGGGAAGACGCGGCAGCAAACACCGGCTGCTGCTGCGGCGGAGAATGATGCCGGCGTGTGCGCCGGACGCGTGCTGCCATCTACCGGTTGGTTTGGGAACTAAAGCGACCAGTTTTTGTTTTCTTTTCTTTTTTTTTTGGGGGGGGGGGGGGTTGAATAACGGTGATTGCTTTTTAAAGAAAAGGGAGCCGGTGGATGCAACGCTTCCTAATACAAAACGTAATCTCGGCCGATTCGCTTTTCATCATTGATCCGTTCGGCACGGAAAGTCGTCGCTGACTGGTTAAGGCGAGCGTGTTGCGGTTATGAAGACTAAAAATAGAGAGAATAAAAACACAGAGGAGTTTCACAGACAACCCCAATCTTTCATTTGGCAACGACGAATGTTTAGTTCTGGGCGCGAAACATTCACGCGGTGACCAGAAAGGGGAGGATGAAGGAGAGGAGGTTAGAATCGGGTGCGCGATAAGGATTGAGGCACCGTACGCTTGACTGCCGATGTTTATAATTTTTCTTTTAGAGCGCAGCTCTTAGGCGCCCGTTTCCGGGTTAAGCGGCGTCGGCGTAACCACGCTAAATTTAACGGGAAAATGTACGTCACGCGACCTAAACACCAATTCAATTCCACGCTAAATTCAGCGGGAAAAATGACGTATATATGTTGGTGTCGCGACACCTATGGACAAATTCAGTTTCTTCGCTAGATTTAGCGCGAAAATTGACGTCACGTGACCTCAACAGCAATTCAATTACACCTACTCCATGTGTTTAGCTTTCCTAGCGTGACGTTTGCGTTTTCAATGAGTTCTGTTAAATTAAACAGCATGCTCGTGTCGTCTGCGTAGATAATAAATATCGTTGAATTGCTTATATTTACGATATCATTTATATCAAGATTGAATGAAAAAAAAAAGCCCAAAATGCTCCCTTGAGGAACGCCTGATTTAACTGGCTTTACATCGGACAATTGACCAGTGATGTCGACGTGCTGGTGACGAAAAGACAAGTATGATTGAACAAAAGAAACCTAACCCCGATAACCATATATTTCGAGTTTTTTTTTTGTTTTTTTTTTTAGTTAGAAGGTTGTGATCGAGAAAATTAAAGGCCTTTGTGAAGTCAATTAATTAGCCGAGAATTAGTTTCTTATTTTCAAAACTTTTAGGAATCTGTTGTTTTTGAGTGAGAAGAGCAAGTTGAGTAGATCGTTGTTTGCGGAAACCGAACTGAGATGGGGTGATTAAGTTATGACTATCTGAAAACATTGACATTCGAAGAAGCAGCAATTTTTTCTAGACTTTAGAGAACACTGGCAAAAATTGAAATCGGTCTATAATTACCAAGATCATTTTTATCGCACTCTTTATATATGACTGCATTCGTCTTGGAAATATGCCGTTTTGAAAGCAAAGATTGAAGATATGTGTCAGACAAGCGGAGATAAGACCAATGACGAGTTTAACGGGCTTTATCTGTATACCATCGGGGTCACAGCTTTTACTGTTATTTAATGAATGAAATGTAGATATTACCTCTGTGTCAGTAACCGGGGTAAGAAAGAACGACGAACAATTTCCAAACTGTATATACTTGCAGGCATCATCCTCGGGGATTTCATTACTTGACAAAATATTCATTGAACTTGCTCGCCGGTTCCTTTCCGGCTAGCTGCTGAGCATTGTAAGATATCTTTTCCAAGTGCTTTGGACCGTCCATACTTTCCAACACGGAATTAAGCATTTTCCATATCATATTGGTTCTATTTTTACAGGCTCGAAAGAAGTCGCAAAAATATTTTGATCCGGCATTACGGAGTTCTTTGTTTAATTGATTTCGATAGCGTTTAAAAGCACCCAGTTTATCGATATCTTTCGTTTTTATAAATTTTTGATAAAGCGTCTTTTTCGTACGTATTTTCGCTAGGAATTCTTTCGTAATCCATGGTTTCCGTTCTTTTCAGGACAAAGCTATTGTTCTATATGGAAAACAACTGACATCGAGCTTTTGAAATATGCCGCAGGAATATAATATACGCTTTTTCTCCGTCTGTCTCGAGAAGAACATCGCTCCAATCAAAATTAGATACTTTTTGTCTAAAATCGTCTAGACCGTCCGGCGTACTATTCTGATACGTTGCAGCCGTGACTATTTCATTAATTTCTTTCAATAAGCGTGTTTTTTGTGTTTTCTTTTATACACAAGAAAATACCTAAATGATCACTGATGTCGGTTACTACCACGCCGGATCTAGTTTGCGACTCGTGAAAATTCCGAATAAATAAGTCAAATAAAGTCGATGACTCGGCAGTGATCCTTGTATCCGAAGAGATTACGTTCATGCATCCGCATGCTTTAATTAACTCATTGATCCCTCTTTCACATGACGATTCGAATAACATATTTATGTTAAAGTCACCTCCCAAGTTGTATCTATTATCATTGGCAAAATCAAGAAAATACTCTAAGTACAAGTAAAGAAAGATGGAAGGTTTCCGCCCGGCGGGCGATAACAAACAGCGATAATGTTCTGACCGATCAATAAAGAAAAGAACTCGTAATCTTTGTGAACGCAGCTATCATCAGTGAGAATTTCACCCGAAATGGTCTCTTTAAGCAATAGGGCCACGCCCCCTCCCCGACTAGCAGTGCGGTTTAGGAAGTAAGTGTTGTACGACGATAGTTTGAGAACATCACTAGGCTCGGAGAACCAAGTCTCAGATAAGATAATTACATCAAAACTAAATTTAAACTGATCAAAAAGCAAGTGGATTTCGTCAAGATTTATTTCGTGCTGATCGAAAACATTACCGCGAGCTGCTGTACTCGTTTCCTAGGAAAGAGCTTACATTTGACGGCAGAAAATATTGGTCGACTGCCACACAATGTTTGTTGCTAGACAATGTGCAAGTATTCTTAATCATTTAAAAAATATATATAAGAAAAAAAAACATGGAACGCTGTCTGCAACCTGGTAAGAAATCCGAAACGCTGCAGACAACGGTTGCGGCGCGCATGCGCCCTAGTTGCGTCTCCGCTGCGGATAGCGTACAGAAGGTGAAAACAATTTGCATCTGTGTTTCAATCTATTAATCATACCGTCATTTGTAGACTTCCAAACTGTGAGAAACGGTAGGTTTTCATTACTTTTCTTTTAGAGGTACACTATAGGTTCATTAGGTGACAACGTGGTGTCAAGTGAGGTCACATCGCGTAGCAGTGACACTGTGAGCTCACGTGACCCGGCGTAAGGCGACGTGGTTACGCCACGTGACAACGAGAATTCACGTGACGCAATTTCATGGTACATGGTCACGTAACGACACGGCGTCGAGTCGTGACTGCACTGCAGGTTACACCACGACCTGACACCCCGACTTCGCGCCATGAGCCGAGTGACGTCACGTGACGGGTTCAAAGACTTCTTTCGTAGGCATTTCAAAGGTCTTCATGCTGATAGCCTTTATAAACTCGGCTAGACCCGTCAAACCAACTCATGCGAAGAAGAGCCCTCGAGGAGTCGGGATCACGATCTGATTTGAATGCCTTTCGAATGCCCCTACGTCCTAACAAGAGAAGAAAAAATGAGACGTTTACAAACCTCTGTAATGCGAAATGAAAGCGCAACTCTTGAGGTATTTTGATTTCGCGATATGCTAAACAACATAAGAAAGATATATATATATATATATATATATATATATATATATATATATATATATATATATATATATATATCATATGTACAAATATAAATTAATCTCCTCAGATATTGGTTCTGTATCCTGCTCCTCTTCCGTGTCCACTACCTCCTCCATACCCTCCTCCTCCCTATCCTCCCCTCCTCCTCCTCCACACCCTCCCCTCCTCCCAGAGTTTCCCCGCTAAGTTTAGCTGGAAAAGTGACGCCCCGTGACCTCAACAACAATTCAGGTTTCCCGCTAAATATAACTGGGAAAATGACGTCACGACTTCGTGTCACGTCACCTATAAACAAATTCACTTTCTCCGCTAGATTTAGCGGGAAAATTGACGTCACGTGACCTCAACGCCAATTCATTGCCCGCGAAATTTAGCGGGGAAACTGAATTGGTGTTGAGGTCGTGTGACGTCAGTTTTACCACTACATTTAGCGGGGAAACTGAATGCGTAGAGTTGCGTTATGGGACCGTCACAGACCTACACATCAATTCAGTTTTTTCGCTAAATTTGGCAGGGAACTGAATTGGTGTATAGGCCTGTGTCCTCCCATAATGCAACGCGTGCAATTACGCCGAAGGCGACGCCGAAACCGCTATACGCGGAAACGGGTGCCTAAGAGCTGCGCTCTAAAAAAATAAAACATAATAATTTCAATATTTTTCATGCGTGCGATCAAAAGCGTCGCTGTCGTCCGTGCCTTGCACCACAGGGTCTCTTCCCCCTTGCACGAATGGCCAGAAACTCGCTATAACGTCGTTAGTACGATTAATCCTGTCATCGTCGATGGAAATAAGAGTAATCCCAGATCATCAGCTTTGACGATGTTGGTTTGAAAACGCGACGACTCTAAGCCATCACCGTACTCTCTTCCCAAACCATAAAACTTGCCGTTCCCGACTGATGATAAGTATAGCCGGAGTGGCGAGCACCGAAGCAAATCCGGGTCGTGACGTCACAGGTAGGATTCATAAAACATCTCGCCCTTATGCGTGTTTCCCATGCAGTGGTTCTGCGGCCAAAATCGCTGCCGCTAGTGGCGCCGCGGCATAGATCGCAAGATTTAATTCGCATGCGTCGTCCACGAGCGTTTTTCTGGATGGATGGATCATGGATGGATGGATGGTAATGGCTATACCCTTTGTAACGGGCGGCAGCTTGCGCCACCTGCCGCTGCGATGCCCAACGTTGTTACAGCAAGCGGACGCGCACAATGAATTTTAACGGTCTCCAATAATAAATAATAACCTGAATGACTAACATTTCAGTGTCCTTTTTAATTTTACTTTATCCAAACAAATAACAATGTAAAACGCAAAAAACCCGGTTGTATTTGTTCATTTATTTTTCAAAGTTCGTTGCCGCAAAGGGTGAAACCTCGTTTGGAAAGACTCCAATATATATGGCCGCCTCCAAAATGGAGATATGTGTTCATGAGGAGGCAAAACACAAAGCCACAAAAGCCCTCAAACGCTAAACACAAAAGTCTCAAGAATGCCAATATCAACAGGTTCTGGCACGAAAGGACAGAGGACATGTGGGAACTTCACTTCGCAAGCACCGTTCCAAGGCCAGCGGTGTCGGAACAGTGGTGGCAGGCAATCGGTTCCAAAACTGGGATACGCCCGCACATTTCAGGATATGCCTCGCAAAATATTCTTCGGAAGGGAGAACAATTCCTTCTACTACCCGATTTCCCGCACAGCTCCGACGCGATCGCTGAAGCAAGAAAGCTGAATCCAGCAACAAAAATTTAAAAGAAAAGCAGGAAATCGCAAATTAGTCGTTTGCGTATACTTTCTCTGCGCGCCATCCACTCGAAAAATGTGAAAATGCCATTCTATACGCCTAAGCTTAGCCGCCATGTTTCTTTTTCCTGTCACGTGGTTCTCCGCCGCGCTGCGAATGGCCAGCGCGGATGCTGCCGCTCTGCCGCTGCGGCTGCAGGCCAGAACGCCACGGCGGAGTAAATCCCGCCGCTGAGTAAAATATCTGCATGTAAAACGCGCATTAAAGACCATTGTTAAAACTTATACAATAAACACGCCTAAACAACAACAAAAAAAAACGAAATAGGTGGCAGCACTATTCTGAAAACATATGAGCTGAAGAAACAGTGATGGAGCAGCCTATAAACTGGAGACAGACAGACGCGATGACACGAACCCAAAGAAGACAAGGCCCATGCATGACGTCATCGTTTGTGGACCGCCCGACGCGTCCGTCTTTTGCGTTGCCGCAGGGTAGCGAGTGACCAGCTCGTCATGAGGCGCTGCAAGACGTTAGGCGGGCTGCGCTGAGTGGGTCCACTAAATATGACGTGTAACGGCGAGCCTCGTCTTTAAGGTGGTATTGCTCAGGCGCAGCGGGATGACATAAAGAAAAAAATAAAGCAGTGTTATCAGAAAAAAAAAAAAGAAGACGAATTGCAAAGAAAACGAAGCGTATATTGCGTAGACGGCATAATAATCCCGACTTGCCCAAATTGAAAACGGTCCGGGCAAAAGCGTTACGTTGAGTTTTAATGTTGCGTCTCCCCGTGCCCGGTCAGCTATTGCTGTATATTATATGCGCGCGCCTCGCTCACGGCACGCACACCGTGCTCCGTTGCGTTTTAGCAATGGGCCGCAACGGCCGAGCTATATTTAAAAAAAATAATAATAATAAATAAATAATAAAATTAAAGAGTTTGGTTGGGACACGTGCGTCAAAAATTAATTTTACGAAAAAAAATTTTAGAGCAATATTGACGGCGCGAGATGTATTTTAAATTCTGCTCTCAAAGTCCATGACGTCACGAAATGGTCATACACTCTTTCCATCGCAACGAGATGGACATCCACTTTTTCCACCTCAACGTGATGAGCAAACCGATCCACCTCTCCTCCATGCACCCGAAATTCCGAGAGAAAACGAGTAGAAAGGAGGTGACTGCCGACTAAATCGCGTTTTGCGGCGTCAATACTGCTGTAAAAAAAATTTTCTCGATTAAAATTTACTTTTTCACACGCGTGTCTCAACCAAACTGTTAAAAAAACTCCTTTTTTCTGTTTTTAGGTTTTGTTTTTAAGCAATCCGGTGCGATAAACTGTCATATGTGCCCCCGTGCCGCAGCGAGCGCTTTCCGAATCTTAACATGACACACACACCCGCCATTGGAAATGCTTCGATGGCTCGTAGCCTCATCCACGGCGCCCCATTTTGTACGAGCCTGACGAGGACGGCAACACGGGTTTAAACTATACCGATAAGGCCGAAAATCGGGAAAAGACCGAAAAATAATTGTGTTCTACACAGTCTACAGCGGGAGTCGACAAGCTTCTGCAGCGGCGCGCCGAGCCTTCACGAAGCCGACACAGCGGGGGCGGACAAGTCGCGAAGTATGTGTGCGTTTGGTTTCCTTTTTTTTATCGTTGCCACTGTACAGATTTTCTAGGTAAGGGAGAAAGAACACAAATGGCGCGCGCGCTAATTCAGTCAGTTTCCAAATGAACGAGTCAACGAAATAAATAAAAAAAATACATTTGCCAAGTTTTTATCTTTAAATTCACATAATACGTAGATTTAAGGAGAGATGTTTTTGGGGAGTGGAGAAGACCCCATTATTTACTATAGCCTCCTCGCTAAATCCACGGGGCCAAATGAATTGCCATGAGGGTCACGTGATGTCAGCCTTGTACAAGTTACTAAAAAAAGTAATCGATTACAGATACTATTACTCTTGGCTAAAAAGTATTCGATTAGATTACTTGATTACTGGACAGCAAAAGTAATTGGACATTACTTGAAGAAGTAACCGTTACTTTTCCGATTACTTTATTGTGTGAAGACTTGCATCTTTAGCACTCATAACGATGAACTACTTCCCACCTATATTTTACATTTTCACAAGTATTGAAGAAGAAAAAAGAACGGGTTCCCTCTACAGCATCAGCCATCTCTGTGCGCTGCATCATGGAATCATCGGTTTCTCTAGCTGCAAAATTTCTAGCAGTGTCGCAATCGTTATTTCACCCGAAACATCTCCACTGGTCCCTGATGAATAGAAACTTGGAGTGCTTCTTGGATTCTCTGGTTCCAAGTAAAATGTATTTTGTTTTCTTGCTCTATATATTTTCTTGTACTGGCAATCAAGAGGCCCTTACTCTCTTTCGCGCACACACGCGCTTCCCCAGATAATATTAACATGTGGATGAACTCGCATGCTATACAAAAGAGCAGCAGCTCCAGGATTTGAAACGGATCATGTGTAGTATCCATCAGCGGAAGAGATCGGCCCAACCACTTCTCAACTCGAAACCTTGCTTGTCACAAAGACCACTTAGGGGAAATACGGGATCCTGACGTGTATTTGAACTAGCTTTGTTATATTTTGCATCCGCTTTAGACATTCTTCGGTTCTGGTTCTCCAATGGGCTGCGAGTAGGTACCGTAAGCAGGTTTTTTTTTTATTTCTGTGTGTGTGTGCGTGAGGGAGCTAGTTTGAACGAAGGACTTACAAAGCTACATTCTGCTCCCTCAAACTTCGCCCTGAATGGCCTTTGTGACGCACTGGGGCTTTCCTGGGGCTTCCCAGTCCCAACTCCGAAGAAACAACAACTGGCATTCCACAGAAATTGTTTATACAAAAGGTTTGATCTCGTTTCCTACAGCTCCTCAAAAATCTCTTTTTTTCCGTTCGAAAAAAGAAGCAAATCTTATTTTTGTCATTTGAGAAAAAAAGGTGTGTGTGGGGGGTTCCCCTGGAAAAATAGTAACGGTTAGAAGTAATTTTAATTACTTCAAGAAGTAATCAGGTTACTCTTGTGATTACAGCCTAATAAAAGTAATCAACTGATTACAAAATTACTCCAAAAAGTAATCGATTACAAGTAATTCGATTACTCGTAGTGCGTACGGTACAAGTCTGCGTGATGTCAACTTCCCGCTAAATTTAGCCGGAAAACCAGATTGGTGTAGAGAGTCATGGGATGTCAGTTTTCCCGCTAAAGTTCGCGGGAAAACTGAATTGGCACATAGGTCACGTGACGTTAATTTCCGTGCTAAATTTGGCGGGAAAATGCACGGACGGACGAAAGAACAAATTTCTGGGATCAAAAAAGGGGGGGGGGGGTAGCATTCAGAGCATTAGAAAAGAGATCGTCGAAATTCTGACTTCAAGGAAAAATGCAACGAGTTATCGTTTCCCGGTTTCAGAAATGCAAAACATACCGGTGGCGTTTCTATTAGTTCCTCCTCGGTGGTCCCACAACGTCAACAACACGCTAACCAACGCCCAAACACCAAAATAACAAAAAAAAATGGTCTTCTTTTTCGGCATTGAACAACATTCAAGGTGTACGGCAACCGCTCCACGGAATACACAAGGCGCACCCGCCCTAAAACGCGAAAAAACCACGGGAAAAAAAAAGAAGGAAGACATAATTGCGTTCGTCCCAGAGAAATCATCTTTGGGCAAAGGTGCGTGAAAGCAGGAAGCGCGCGCAGGCTTTCGGCGCCGTGCGTTACATTTCGGAAACTCGTCCAGCAACATGCTCCGTACCGGACATAGCCGAGTAGAAGAGTCGTTACTAGTTACTTATCCAACGTAACTAGGTTAAGGTCGCAGTTTCATCATCCCACACAGAGCTATGCGAAGTCGGGATACGGTGGCCGAGGGCGGTACTGTTCGTTTCATTTTATGTGCGCGCAGTGTTAGCGGTAATGCGTTACTTTTCTTCTGTAACGTAGTATCGTACTCGTTACTCTTTCAAAACAGTAACGGGGAACGTATTTACGTTACTTATTTAATTCTGGACGCAGCCAACGCTATAGACCTGATGGGACTAATCAGAGAGCGTCAAAAGGGCACCACATCGTGGTCGTGTTTTTGTACGTGTTCTATCATCGCTGAACCAATCATTAAAGGACGTGCAACAATTGCAGTGCTTTGCTCAAATAATTTGGGAGTTGGTGTCTGGACCTCTCTGAAGTAAAGAACAAAAAACCGCTTTTGTCTGCATGTCCTAGTTTTTATTTTAAAAATGGACAAAGATTGAGGTTTGCGGCACCTCTCAACTCCTTCACCATCTTCCGGGTCACGTGCGCTGTGACGTCAATGGGGGTCGCGCGGGGTTCCGGTGAAGTTCTCTCTGTCTAGAGCCATCAGTGAGCAGCGAGAACTCATCCGCTCGCGACCGCGTGACCACGTGCTGGCGCAGCGCGAACAATATGGTGAAAGGAGGAAAGTCTCATCCGGGTCCGGCCATACCCGTCCCCCTCCGGCCTCTGGCGGCTGTTCGCGGGATCTCCGAGGCCATGAGATAGAGCTTACGGTTTTGTGGACCTAGGATAGATGGCGCAACTAAAACTCCGTATAATAAAAGTTTTGTCGATGATACCAGGTTTTTGACGCATTTATATTCATGTTGGAACGACAAGATTTATAGAAAAATTACCTTTTATCTAGCAGGTGTTCGCACAACTTGCTATCTTTCTACAAGACCCCCATTGACGTCGTGCCGCGTGGTTCTCATGGCCGCCGCTCGCGGCTGCAGGTCGGGGAAATATTCTAATTTTGCCTCGCGATTACGCGACGGAATCGCAACATTTCGAAGGAAGGAGGTGTGTTTTCTGTCCTTTGTGACAAGATGAACAATGCCAAAAGTAGAAGATGCCAATTCTTTCAAAGTTAAAATCGTTGCACAGCTCCTTTAACAAACAACAGAAAGGCACAGTAACTTGCGGTTTTGACGCTGCTTCATTGCTAACCATTA
The DNA here is from genome assembly GCA_037355805.1 of Ixodes ricinus. NCBI lineage: Eukaryota > Metazoa > Arthropoda > Arachnida > Ixodida > Ixodidae > Ixodes > Ixodes ricinus. The sequence goes on from JAZHYW010049817.1 coordinate 90,841, forward strand.
CCTCGTGTGCCATGTCATTCATTATTGCCCATATTCCACATACCTTAAAAAGTTTGTGTCTTTTCCCCAAGCAAAAAAGTTCCTGACTTTAGAACCCGAACGCCCACGCCTTTGTCCCAGTGTCAAAAAACGCTGTCGACCAAAAAAAAACAGCTGTTACCGTAAATTTATAAATAACAACTTAAAGTGACGCAAAAGTAACGGTAGTTACTTTTTATCTGTAACGGTAACGCGTTCCTTTAATTTTGAGGTAACGTAGGTCGGTAACACGTTACTTTTATTTTGCAAGTAACGAGTAACGTATTTCGCTACTTCTTTACAGTAACGCCTACAACACTGTGCGCGAGCTAACCCGAAGCTATACATGCACGAGCATTCTGGCCCCTGAAATGCGGTGCATATGTAAAGGATTGTTGCACCAACGTTCTTGTGGCTTATTCACGAGGCATCTTTTCAACACGCGAACGGTTTAGCGAAACCGAGATTTCGCCAAATCGGCTTGTTCACACGTTCCCAGTTTGACGCGCGAAACCCGTGACGTATTGACTCGCGAGAATTTCGCCAATCCTCGTCATCTGTTCCGGGAATATTCAACGTTTCTCATCAAAATGAGTTGAAGTACGGACAGTGTGAAGAGAAGGTCTGCTTTATTATTACAGCTTCACAAACTTCGTCAGATTCGGCTCACTGGGTTTACTATAGGCCTGCCAAACCCGGAAAAGATCGCGAACGACGCGCGGTCGATCTCGCAGCGGACAGTTTTGCGCCGCGCTTAAGGATGATATATCCCTAGTCATCACGTTTATATGTGGTGCTTGCACTCGTCGCGACTGTTGATGAATCTGCGACGCGCCACCAACCTGTACTGTTAGCCCGTATCTCCCGTACGCAACCCGTACACACCGTTGTCGTTCGCCGCCATGTTTGCTTTCTCTTTTCGGCTTTGGCTCGGATACGGGATCGGCTAAAAATCGAGACTCCTCCAAAAGCTCGCTCCGCCTCGAAGGTCAGACGCCATAGCGTTCACGAACGCCCATTGGCGGCGTCGTCTTTGAGGATTCACAATACTCGGAAGAGTTTCAGCAAAAAGCTCGCTCCTGAAACGAGGAAGTCGCGCATCGTTTCCTCGGAGGAGATGCGCGACTTTTTCGGTCTCGTTCAGAGGACGTCTGCTTCACGACATTACGTTTCGGACACAGGTTTCGGACACAAGACATTAGATCTATCAGCTCCACGAAAGAGCGTCGTTCGAAAACGTAAGAGCGCCACGAGCGGCACCGCTCTCACGGGCAAGAGAGAAAGACCGACGGCGCTCCTTTTGCGCAAACCTTTAAACAACGTTTATGTTCACCATTAAGCAAAAAAAAACTCTCAGCTTTTTTATTTTGGTGAAGAAGGAAGACCAGCGAAGCTGTACTATGGTGGGAATGAAGTAATGGCCGGCCGCAAGTCGCCAGGCCACGAGTGGAAAGGCTGGAAAGGTTGCCGCCGTCGCTCATAGATGACGGTAGCTGTCCAGAGTTTTGCGTCGACATTTGTTTGCTGGCGGACACCATCCTGGGGAAACTAACCCTTAAGAGCTCCGCTGTAAAAATCACTTTCCATCGCAGGCAATGCGCATGCAAGTTGATGCAATGTTCTACCGGTTGCGTCACTTCTGTCCGTATGGGCTGCGCTGATAGAATAGCGAGCGCCATCGGGCGGACGCGCCACGAAAAGGCGCCAGGCGTTCTAGGAAGCTTGACAACTGACTTTGATGTAGTGTCGATGACTTGCACTGCACAAGCGCGCGTGGTTGGTAGGATGGCTAGTACTCACTGGACCTCCTGATTGCATGGATCTGAAGCACGGCTGTCACGTGATTACTTTGATCCAATAGTGAAACTATTGATTCGCTGGATCTCATGACTCGCCTTGGACTCGCTCCTGACCCTCACTGGTTCACAACAGACATGTACACGTTACCCAAAAAAAGTGAAGTAAAATGTAACGTATTTAGTTACTTTTTGGGCGTTACTCGCCCAAAGAGTAAATAAATACGCTATTCGTTACCGATTCTCAAAAGGAACGCGTTACACTACCTCAATAGTAACGGGTTATTTTTCTCGTTGCTTTGACGACCAGCTTTTGGTTTGTGGTTTATGGTTTTCTTTTTAGTAGTCGTTACACCTCAGCAGTAGCTGCCTCACAAAGTTTTCATCGGTTATGTTTCTCCGCTTTTTTGAGAATACATCTCCGGCGACGCTGAAGAGTCTTTCGACAGACGTGCTCGAAGGAGTCGTTCTACTGACGCGCTCAAAGTGCTGCGCTGCGTTAAGGGCTAAAAGAATCTGGGATTTCCTTCTCTTTTTTGTTCTCTCTGCTTCTAAAGTTTGAAGTTGGCCATGGGTTTTGTGCCTTTCGTGTTGGCAACCTCCGGGTTTACATTCGGTCTGTACACGGTTCTATATAAGGTTCAACCAACGAACCTTATTGTGTTCGCAAGGTGAAGGACATTCTCCAGCTGTAGTGTTCGACCGACGTGTTCAGCGATGAACGTTGCTATACTGTCATACTGTTTAGTTGTTTTTCGGGTTGCCCATCTGCCTGTGTCGCAATAGACGCGTACTCAAGTTGGAATTAAAACGAGGCTGTTAAAGCGGCGTTGTACACGCTGCTCATTAAAAGTAACGAAATACCTCTACTCGTTACGTGGCCTTAAAAGTAACTAGGTACGTTACTCGTTACCGAAAAAAAAGTAACTAGGTAGCGGTAACTTATAGTTGCTTGTAACGCGTTACGTAAGTCTGTGACTCGTTGTATGTCATGACCCGACTGCCACGTGACTACTTTGATGTGAAGCTATTGATTCGCTGGACCTCATGACTCGCCTTGGACTTGCTCTTGATTCTCATTGGTTCTCAGTGACTCGCTGGATTTTATGATGCGGCTGTCACGTGACTACTTTGATCCAATAGTGAAGCTATTATTGCTTCGCTGGATCTCATGACTCGCCTTGGACTAGCTCTTGGCCCTCATTGGTTCTGAGTGACTCGTTGGATCTCATGACATGTCCGTCACGTGACTGCTTTGATCCGATAGTGAAGCTATTGATCCTTGAATCTGATGACTCGTTCTCATTGGTTCTCAGTGACGCGTTGGATCTGATGACTTGGATGTCATACTGCGGAAAGTTGGACGAATCCTAAAAATAATCGTCCTTCGTTGTTTTTTTTTTTTACCGTTAATGTTGTTATTATATGACTATTGAATTTATTGAAACGAGAGTATTTTGGGCGAGTGCTGAGGTGAACCAGATTCGAAGGCGGTGTTTCCCGGTCGAATGTTTTGTTTCTATACAACCGATAGACAAGCAAGTGAGGGCGTGTTAAAGGGATACTTCAACGAAATTTGAAATATTTCCGTCGTGTTCAAAAATAGGTTGAATATGATCCCCAATATCCGTAAATGACGATCGCACGTTTGTATTTTGATCCTGGTGGCTGTATTTTTCGTTATAAACGGCCCACTCTGGCAAGCGCTCGGAGAAGGCCCAGCTTAGAGCACGTGACATCCAACGCAATCGTGACGTAGGTCGTCTCAAGACGAGCAAAGCTACGGCGAGGCTGACGTCGAGAGGATGGCCTAGTCGTTCCAGCCACCGAAGCGGCTGCTTTTGTACGAATTTTGAGTGACGGGTTAATCTTCTATAATCTTGTAGGGGGACAATAGCGACTTCTGCGACACACAAAAGGGATTCTCGGGAAGAGGAGAGTTCCTCCTTCCCCCTTCTGTCGTCGTGGCCGGAGGCGAGACAACCTCCGTCACTAGCTGTCAAGGTTCCTAGACGAGCATTACAAACGAGGCGTTAGCGACATCCACCAGGTGCTCTTTGCTAATCGTTTAATTCGTTTTAAAATTCATTTTCAAGACTTTTTTAACAAGATATTGGTATGTTCCATGTGATACTGCTCCTTTGAACACATATGGACCAAAAAATGAGCGCCGAAATTTCGTTGTAGTATCCCTTTAAAGCGTCTTCCGAAAATACGTCGCGTCTTTTATAGGCTCGACGTCTGCCTGATCCCGCAAGTGGCACGGGCGCGAAAGCGCGTGGTGCCGCTGTTCGCTACTCCAACGCCCTGTAGGTGGCGGGGCGGTAGTACCAAGATGGCGGGAGGGACGGGGATAGATTCTCCAGTATTTCCGGTGCGCCTGCTCGCTGACGCTGGTCAGTGTGTTAAACATAGACCTGTAGCTCTCCAGCTTGAAGCACCGCCCCTGGCGAGGCATATTCGGATAGTTTTAGGTCGTGTTTGCGTTATTTGTCGCGTTTCATTCCTTCAGCGCAGTGCTCACAGATGCTGATTGGTCACAGATATCGAGTTCCTGCTCGCCGGCCAATGAAAGGCGAGCGTTCTGCGCTACGCTCAACGCCGGAGTATAACAGAGCCTTTAGTGGCCGTTTACAGACGCTTAGGAACGCTGACTTATCTAGTGATCAGACGCTAGGACGTGTCGCGTCACCACAGCATTAAATGGTCGCGTCTCGTGGACACTATAGTGGAGACGCATCTTTTGTGGTCGCCTCTCGTGGACGCTACAGTCGCACCCTGACCCAGAAAAACAAAACCCAGGGCTCGAAAGAAAACAAAAGAAAAATTGCTACACGATTGCGCTGCTGTTTTTCACGGCGCTCTTTGA
>JAZHYW010049818.1:0-37332 GCA_037355805.1 Ixodes ricinus
TATATACAGCCTTATTTGAGGTATATACTTCGTTATCTGGAGTACATACAGCTTTACCTGGCGGCCGGTTTTATATAAAAAGTTTTAAAAAAGCAAAAAAAAGTGCTTTGTTAGCAAATTGTGAATGACTCATTGTTCGCGAGCTAAATATCAGCACAAATAATCCCAAACGTCAGCTTTGGCAAGCTTAAGTTTAGGATTATTGGTGCTTTTTCATGAGGATATCAATGTAGATTAATTATTTCGAAGTGTTAATATTACGCCCGAATAGATAATTTGCTAAATCCCCAAACGCCTCGGCCCGTACTCGAGGAATCATGGGGACGGTGTTTCTTCAGCTGACTAGTGATCGGAAATTTCGACCAATTTATGATTACACAGTTTTGAGTGTAATGAGTCACCCTGAACAAGTGTCGTATAGAACCCAAGTACCTGTCATATCACTTTTAAAATTTCTCGCCAATGTCAGGACTGTGTATTCTGTCCAACCTTCAACTTGGATGAGCTGCAGACATATCTCTTACATTATTATCATTCTCGTACAGCTTCAAAGACGCTGATATTAAGTTAGAAACGCTAAAAATGCTATAAACAGCTCCGCTGAATCCGAGCTAAATCCCGGTTTTTGGTTGTTGTGATTTCTCAGCTTTTAAGTAATTCCTGATAAAACAACAATCACGAGAATGATAATAATGTAAGAGATTTTTGCGGCTGAGCCAGGTTAAAAGGTGGATCGCATGCACAGTATCATAAACGCTGCCATTGACGAGAAATTTTAAAAGTGATATAATAGGCATTTGAGGCCCTAGGGACGCTTGTTCAGAGTGACTACGAATTACACTCGAAACTGTGTAATCATGGAATGAGTCAAAGTTAGCGATCACTAGGGAGCTGAAGGATCACTGTTCCCATAATTCCTCAAGTGCGGGCCGGGGAACCGGGAGAATTGTAGACAATAAAAAGGTATAAGCGCTGATTTCAGGCTTGTGTTCTTTTGATATGCCTGGCCAGAACTGGAATTTGCATACTTAGCAGGGTTACCAGATTGGGCTATTAATAGCCAAATTGGGCTACCTAGTGATAGATTTGGCGTCGAAATTTGGCGGTTGGCTATGTGGCTACGTGCGGCTATTTTTGGGCTATGTCCAATTTTTGCGCGATTTCCGTGAAATTGTCCCTTTTCCTCTGTATACTGGCCCGTGAGGCAGGACCCCGGGGAGGAGGGGGGGGGGGGTTGGAAGGGTTGCGTGGAGACGAAACACGGGGAGGCTTTGTTGTACGCACTTGAGGTCATAAAACCTCGAGGTCGCACAAATTTGAGGGGAATGGTAATTCACGGTGGACACCATAGCACCTCCCACGAGGCGTCGTGACCGCTTACGGCTATCGACTTGCAAGACTCTAGTCCTCGAGAAATGCCACAAGTTTTTAATAGCATGCATCAAAAGCGTCTTGAAACGACTTCCGTCAAACATGCAGCTTTTGAGTGATTTGCAGCTACTGCAGCCGAGCAGCAATTCCCAGTTTGATTTCAGTGTTTTTCGGAAAGCATTTTCACCTTTTATACAGATGTCATCTGTCTCAAACATGGAATCAAAGTACAGGTCCCTCCAGACGAATGTAAAGAGTTGTTATGATGAGTGCGTAATGACATTTTGAATGAACGTTGAAGCTGCGAAAAAAAGTGCAGGAGAGAGAATGTTTCCGCTGTTGTCGCAAGTCGTCATTTCTCTCCTGACCCTTCCAATGTCAAATGTCGCTGTGGAGCGTGTCTTCAGTCAGGTGTCTCTGACAAAAACAGACCTCCGCAGCAGGATGTCTCAAGAAACCCTAAAAAAATCCATCATGTAAAGATTTTTTTTTTTTTTTTTTTGGGGGGGGGGGGGGGAGAGGGGGAGGAGTGTTGCAAAGATTTTAGGCCTTCCGAGGAATATTTCGCTCGGTTTAACTCTAGGTACTGCACGGAGCTAGCACAAGTGGGACAAGTGCTTCCTAATAATACTGTCCATAGCATGAGACTGGCCAAATGTGTCCAACCGAGTTTTTTGTTTCATTACTTGAACTAAAACTGTTTTCTGGATATTGTAATACTTTGATTTTGCATGCGACCTCTCACCTAAACATATGCAGAAAGCAGAGCTTTCGCCTTCAGCTTGTAAACACAATATCGAAATTTTGGCGCTTTTGGCTACTTTTGGGCTATGCAAATATTTTGCTTTTGGCTACTTTTGGGCTACACTGACTAGCCATTTGGCTATATCAGCTAGGATCTATCTGGCAACCCTGATACTTAGCCAGATCTGGGATATTCCATACTTGGCCAGGGATATCAGACAATATATGGCAGATATACCATATCATGTTATATGTCCACAATTTTTGAGATGGCCATATCTGAAATCTTCAGATCTGGCCAGATATAATTTTTTTTTGTAAGGGGTGAACGATGTGACTTTTTCACCAGGGGGATGGTTAAAGAAACGTCTTTACTAAAATAATAAATGATGCCGAAATCGCTGCGTGTCGCTACACCCATTCTCGTCGAAATGCGCTCGCATTTATCGGGGGGGGGGGGGCTCCGACTCAGCGAAGCATGGGAACTCAATCTGCCGTGCATCGGCCTCACGAACCAGTCCAGTCCAAGCCACGACCGTCCAAACGAAAGACTGCTGCAAGCACTAGGGCAATAAATGCTGGCGCATTTAAAAATCCTACTAAAAACGTCATAGTGAGAGTTGGGCCAATTGTGGAAGGCCGAATATAGCAACGTATTTGATCGCGCACGTCGTTTGCGGCATTCCCAAGGGAGGAAGAAGGCGCAGTCAAAGCAGCGGGCACACCCTCTCCCCCAACATTGGCTGCACAGCCACGGAAAGTTATGCGTGAGTACAGCACAGTGCACTTCTCAGAGCAGACACTGAGTCCTCTCGCAGCACAAACATCCCTACAACCTGGCTTGTTTATTTAAGGACTCCCTTCGACAAATTTACGCTTCTATAGAGAAGGGGAGGATGTAACAGAGAGAGAGGGAGAGAGTGTTTCCCCGGTTTGCCCCATCCACTCCCTTCTCAGAGCCGCTCCGTCCGCTCCCGAAACCGTGCCACACTCTTGCCTCGTCCGCGCATGCGCGGAACGGGCCCGGGGCGGCCGCAAATAGAAGCGGCGATACCGCGGGCCAGGCAGGCTGCATCTCCAGGTGCTACGGGAACGAGCGTTCGATCGCGGCGGCAGCAGCAGCCACGACGCGGAACTTGAACACCGGGTACGAACCCCTCCGCACATCCCTCCACCACCGCCGCTGGCTCGCTTGGCGGCACGCCAACCGAGCCGAGGACGACGGGGAATTCATGTCTGTCATTAGCTGCGCTATCGAGACCAGGCCCCATGGTTTTGAGCTCAGCGAAGACACCAGCCCCCCCCCCATCTCCTCCCTCCCCGCCCCCACCTTCACTTCACCCCTCCGCCAGGAACATGGTGTCCCTGTCATAAGCACAAAATGTCTATAAAAACCTTGGCAAAAAAAAAAAAGAAAGCTGGTGAACTAAATATGCATTACCGAATGTCACGTGTGAAACAAGAATGTACAGCATATGTCAGTGTTTAGCCCGCGGACTATATATTCTAATAAGTTTATGTTCCAATGCCACTCCGCACTGCCTCCCCCCCCCCCCCCCCCGCGCAAAAAAACAAACAAACAAACAAACAAACAAACTTTTTTTTTCAAACAATTTGATTAGCACAGAGTCAATGGTCCTGGGAAAATGCCACCAAAATTATCTTCCAAATCTCGGACCGTTGTCAAAAGGGGTCTTTCCGCTTGTCTCGTCAAGGTTGATTCAGGGCATGAGGTTATTGTACCTTCGGGTCACGACAAAAGCCACTCCTTTGGTTTCCAGTTTTCGCCATGCGATTAATGATTTAAAGAAACAAGAGGGTATGTTTTAGTAAAAGCGAAAGCTATGGAGCATAGACTCTGTATAAAATAGAAAAGGGGGCAGTTTAAACTTTTCTGCCACTGCACCTCGCGCGGCCGCGGGCCAGATTGATGGAATAGGATGGGATGACTACGAGCTTCCTATACTGCGTTTCAGCTTGGGTCCAGACGCAGCCGATGCTACAAGCGCGAGCTCCGGGCTTCCAGCGTCCCTGCCAAGCACGCGCGCTCGTGCAGTACAGGCACTGTTCAGGGCCACACGCTCGTGCTTGTAGCATCGGCTGCGTCTGGACCCAGCTGAAACGAAGTATTGAGGAGGAGATCGAACAGTCACGCCTCTGGCGGCACGCTTTAGCTGTGGGGACAACAAACCGAATTTTCTTGTTTGATTTTGATCAGCGATATCGATGGTGACGATTTGAATGGCCGCTCCTCGTGCAACCAAAGAACTGGTAAGAGTGAAGCGCTCGTGCCCAGACCGTGCTAGGCGAGGTTCAATTTCTTTGTTATTCTGTGTTAGTAAACACCGGGCTGTGGGGACAACAAGCTCGATAAAGCACCCCCTATAGTTCGATCTCCTGCCCAATAGAAACTACCTCCGGGAGTTTATGAATTTTAAGGTAGCGACGTTTATCGAAGCAACACTTGTGTGCGACTTGTCGTGGGACAAATTAGTACTGCCAATGGCAATGCCACCAACAACAAATTCAACTGAAGAAATGTGAATTGATACAAGCGCGTTTTATTTTTTATCTGGCATACTTTACATCCGGTTATTATTTATTTATTTATTGTTAATAGAAAACACTGCGAAATTAAACTCCGAATTTCGGAGAATTTGGAATCAAACAAATATAAACTCCGATAAACTCCGAATCTTCGGCAAAAGATAAACTCCGAAAAACACCCTCCGAATCCGACGAAAAATTAACTCCGAAAATACAGAACCCTAGTTATAACAAGGATTTGCTGTTTATTATTAGTTTTTTCTGCGATCGTTTATTATAACGAGAGGTAACGGACTTTGTAAATGACATGGAATGTTACTGATGATTTATTTATGGTACAAGCCTCTTTTGTGCTAGTAAAACAAGCATTTGTCAAGGTAGGTTGTGTGCGAGAATGTTTTACGCGCGGACTATTGGAACCCGGCCTAAACTATGCAATGAAAACTTTTTTTTTAAACTAAATTTGTTCTTGAGGACATCGCCACGGGTGTGGGCTATAGTCCGCAAAATACGGTATTTAATTTTCGACTGTACTAACTTATAGTAAGGATATGAATTTGAGTGCGTGCACATTTTTAACGTACCCACCACCACAGTGTTAGCGCGAAGAAGCGAGCCATCGCCGGTTTTCTCTGCATTGCTCTCAGCATCGAATGGCTGTCATAAAAATTACAATAGCCGTAGAAAGTGCCCAGTTGGGGTATGGGGTACTAGCTAACGTAAGTGGTAAATATTGATGCTTCCCAAACCCCTTTTCAAAGTAAAATGAAAAAAAAAAAAAAAGCCGAAGTGAGCTTTGCCCTAACAGCGTCGCGCAGTGTACATTAAAAACATTATATTAGAAGTATATCTCGGATATTTAAAGTACCGAGTGTTCCAGCGAAAGCTTTCAAAAATCCCCTAAAAATAGGGGGAACAAACTGCCAGCAACGGTGCACGCTTAGAATTGCGAAAAAGAAAAGAAGAAAAGACATACTGACTATACCCGTTTTCACCTTAAGAAAAAAGTGGGTGTGTCCCTCTCGTCGCATGCTTATTGGTCGCATGCCGTCGCACATATTATTCCGTTCTGCAAAGTAGTTCCGATAAAAAATTGCTCTCTGCGAAGCTATGGCGTTATTTAGGCTAAGATAAATTTGTTATTCTCAGTAGGATAAATAATATACTTCCTTAGTACGCGTGTATTCACGTAGTTCAACGCCTCACAAGATCTGAGGATCGATGTTCGTAGCCAGCCAGCCAGCCGCTGTAGCTCGCATTCTAAAATGGCGACTCCAACAACTCTGGTTGATCGGTCCGTGTTGTCAGCACTCTCTCCTGAAGACGTTTCCCTCGGGTGTACTACAAACGTCACGCAAGTGGAAATGTCCTGTCGAGCCAGACAAGGCAGTGTGTTTTGAACGTTTATTCTTGGATGCGGCGGCAGTACCAAGAAAAAAATGTGGTGGAAGTCGTCAACCTGACTGCCGCCGCAACGGGGATCAGTGTTAGCTCGGTCTACGAGATCAAGCGTGGCTTTAAACGTGCCAACGGAGCTGTGAAATCTCCTTCAAAGAAGCGCCCGAAATTCGCTGAGAAAAGAAAGAGGATTTCAAATCACGACGCGTGCACGTTGACGGCCGTGAGAAGCTGCCTGCACAATTTCTTCCGTCGGGGGAGATCCCAACGTTGAAGAAAATCGCCGCTCGTCTCCAGGAAGACGACGTGCTGCCGTCCTGTTCCGGGACTACCCTGTATCGCCTGCTGAAGGACATGGGTTTCGAGAAACAGAAACGGAATCGCAACTCCTTCCTAATTGAGAGAGAGGACATCGTCGAATGGAGGCGGCGGTATTTGAGGGCAATCGGAAAGCACAGAGCCCAGAACCGCAAGATTTACTTCCAGGACGAGACTTGGGTGAACGCCGGCCTCACAGTTGACAAGGTGTGGACGGACAGCACCATAAAGTCAGCAAGGCAAGCCTTCATGTCTGGACTGACGACCGGGCTAAAGGCTCCTTCTGGAAAAGGTGAAAGAGTGATTGTCACCCACGCAGGTAGTGACACTGGCTTCGTGTCCGGCTGCCTGGACGTGTTCCGTGGGAAGAAAAAGGGGGACTACCACGATGAAATGGACTCAAACCGGTTTGAAGCATGGTTTCTTCATCTGCTGGACCACATCGAGCCTAACAGCGTAATTGTTATAGACAACGCGCCATACCACAGCAGAAAGGCTGAAGCTGTTCCCACAACTGCAACAAAGAAGAGTGAGATCCAGCAGTGGCTCTCTTCCAAGAACCTAGACTGGACTGCCACAATGAAGAAAAAAGACCTTCTGAGCATTGTGGCAACGGTGAAGGATCGCTACACAAAGTACAAAGTTGACGTCATGGCTACGGACGCCGGACACACAGTGTTGAGGCTCCCACCGTACCATTGCGAACTAAATCCCATAGAGTTGATATGGGCACGAGTCAAGCAGGAGGTCGCCTCCAAGAACATAACATTCAAGCTTAATGACGCTGAGCGGCTCTTGAGGGAAGCAGTGGACAACGTAACAGCTGTCCATTGGCATGACTGTGTAGAGCATGTGAAAAAAATGGAGGCGAAGTTTCGAGAATGTGATGTCCCAGAATCAAACCTGGAGCCAGTCATCATACCCCTCGATGCAAGCGACACGGAGGAGGAGAGTGGAGACGACGACGAAGCTGACGACGAGGACGAGGGTGAAGAGATCTTCGGTGTTCAGCCTTTAGAATGGAATTGACCGTGAACTAATGCCCCCTAGGACATGTCCTCTCCTGAAAGTGGCTAAACCTTTCGACTGTTTGTCATACCCCAGAACACAAAGCGGTCCTTTTAAGGACCATTCACAAACTGCAAAATCGGATTCCCTACTTCATACACGCCTAACCTCCAGTGTCATGTTGTTGTCGTGATTCTACCTTTCATAACGTAATAGCCTTGTTCATGGCTTCTCGAGGTCTTTGAAATCAGCTGTATGTATTCCACTGCACAGTGAATGACTAAGGCCCATAACCAGTACAAAGATTTACACTACAAAAAAAAAGTTTGCAGTTGTACTGCACTCGCTAATTTGCTCATCTACAGCAGAGGTGTCAGGCGCCATTTTGGCTTTTTGCTTTCTAAACATATATGCATACAATTACACTTTAAGGGTCGTTTTCATTCAAGAAAGAAGACGTAGTGTTGGCGGCACGCCGAAAGTGGACCATTGTTCTGCAATGTGACCCTGAGCGTAACATTTCACTTGCTCACCTCAGGCATATTCAGTGTCGCTTACACATCATTTTGAGGTTTAAACATAATGTTCAGCCCAGTCTTTCATTGAGATAGCTACGTTATTGCAGTGATCAGTTCTCCAGGCGGTTTGTGGGAAAGTAAACTCACAAACTGCCATCCACATGCCTTGGGGTCGCTCTGGCAATAAACGTATCTCACATCAACCACGCTGTTTGTACTTATAATCAGGATTTGTACCTCCATCCCCACACCACAGAACTTAAGAGAACAGAATTAAAGAATAAAAATTGAAATTCACTGCCACACACAAGGAAACCGATTGCCCACTCAATATAGGTATACACGTGAACGTCAACGCAATAACGTAAACAAAGGTATATTAGAACAAAATAAACTATGCAAACTTACGTTCGTGGCTGGTAGCAGATCTTATCAATCCCAGTTCATCAAGTTTGCTGCGATGTCAATGATGTCAGCTGATATTTTTGCTTTAGCGCTCCATGGTTGCCATTAAAAACTGTAAATACGCTAAAACTGGCAGACATTGATTTTTTTCTCAAGGTGTTTTTAGAAAGCCGACGGTATAAACAATGTTAGATATACAAAGATATGTTTATTGAAAACAGTTTAAAGAAGCGATGCAAAATTGTGCATAGCATAAGCATGTTTATCAGAAACAAACGCTATTTAACGAGGTATGTTCTAGCTTTTTGCCACTAGAGGATGCTGCAGTGCTAAATTCATTTTGGTTTGGGTCTCTAATTGTGGATCCCACCACCTCCCGACGGAGAGAGGTGAAGTCTACGCGATATCGCGCCATTTCATTGGTGGAAACCCAGAACACTCCGCCACCGGCCGGACTTGTTTTACTTCGGTTCTTAAGGTGAAAACGAGTATAGCTGAATAATTAACTATGTTTTACCACTTTTTTCTTATTCGTGAAAATAAACATGTGGTTCTAACAAGAAACTTGCTAAAACCACAAATTATACTCATTTTAGAAAGATACAAGGAGGAGAGGGGGGGGTGCGCTATTTTTCAATCAGAGCCAATCAGAGCTCGGCGTTTCTCTGACGTCACAAACAACCCCCGCAAAAGAAGCAGACGAACTGTGCTCCGCATCCCGGTTGTACTGCACTGGCATGGTCTCCTATTTACTGACAAAGCCTGGCAGATCGCCACGAGCGAGCGGCCGCCGAAATGGAAAAGGTGGAGCGGCAGACAACGGACGAGAGGAGAGCCACGTGACTGGCGTCTCGCTGCGGCGAGACGCCGAACCACACTTCTCCCGAGCGAACAAGTGTGTTTCGGGTCCTTGCCGCTGCAAAAGCTGTGCGCCGACGTCCAGGCTCCCCGAGAAATGGCTCTTTGATGCTCTGTGCTAACAGATCCTCGCGCTCCAAATCTGCGACCGGGCATTCTATGGCTCCGTCGTCGAACTGCCAGGCTTTGTGAGTATAGAGGAGGCTATGGCACTGGCTAAAGAGCTCATCCACAGCAGACACCAGACGTCCGCCGGGGCTGACTAATTATTCCGGGTGTATAAACATACATACAACACACTAACAATTATACAGCAAAGACGACAGGCGCGAGAAGGTATATAGACCACCCCTTTCGGAATTCGCGTGCCGATTATTAGGAGGCCGGAACCACTGTACAATGGCGGAAAAACTGACATCGTGGGACGCGCAAGTTATTCCATAAGATAGCGAACTTCGAAGGGCGGCCAACACTAGGAGCCGACTAGCCAATCAAACAGCGTCGAAACTGCAACGTCCTGCGCTCATCACCTTTTTCTGTGGGTGTATTTTTTTTTTCTACGCCAACCACACACATAAAGGCACGTTTACACTCTTGCAACCGAGTTTGACCGAAGAGAGACGAGACCTTTAAACCTATTAAAATTTCTTAGGACGAGGGAACACACAGGCACTATGGCGCCATCTATGAGGTTACCCTGGAACTGCATTTCACAAGAGCGAAGGTTTTGCGGGATTTCCGAGGTCAAATGTGCGTAATACCTATAAGAAAGGCTCGTTTATAACGATGACAAAAGTTTTTCAAGCCCAGAAAAAAAGGATAATGCCCAAGAGAAATAGAAAATATGCAGGACCGCCAATGCTACCCAATAGATGGCGCCAGTGAGTCCTCTCGTTGTAAGAGGTTTCAAGGCACCCAGTTCTAAGAGGTCGCAAGAGTGTGAACGGGCCTTAAAGCGTGCCGTGACGTTGTGGTTTTACTCCGCCCTTGTGCAGGGATTTCACAGCTGCCAAGAGAGGGCAGAATTTCGAAAGGGGTCTATACTTTTAGCTTCCGCTTCGAAAGCTTTTTTTGCTCACTCATTCCTTCGTCCAGCCAAGGATCCAGTCGAAGCGCCAGCAAAAGCAAATATCGGCAGGAACTCATAGTGCTCAAAAGGTGCTCCACTGATTGAATACAAGCCCCGGCGGGACGCTCACGCAGCGGTCGGCTACGCCAGCGGAACGCTGCGTCACAAACAAATAATTAACGTGGTCTCTTATGTAATCCCTAAGACGATTTGAAGGCGAAAGCCCAAGCGCCGGTGCATTAAAGACAGACACATGATTTACTCGCTGCGTCATCCTTTTCAATGTGCTGAGTCATCACCTTAACTCGCTTAGTCATCCACCGAGTGGTCACGTAAACGTTTTGGTACCTTTCCTGTCGCCGACGTGTTTTCGGCTCAAGGACTTTGAAGGTCGACTAAACGGTGAGACATATAAAGCTTTCGCCTTATTAATTCACGTTGTTGTCGTCCCCATAGCCGTATAGATCACAGCTCAAGCCGCTAGCACCGTAGCGGTTGGATCTCCTGTTTATAGAGAGCCTGTACTACAGAGAGTTTCCAACTGCTGCATCGGGGCCAAGCGGTTCATGGACCCCATTAACGCAACACCAGCTGCCAGGAGGTGGCAAAAGCGTTTATCGTCCGCAAGCGTTTCCGCCTTTCCGCCTGCTTTCATCCTTTCCACTCGACAACACAGCGCGAGCGCATTTGCGACCAATCACCGCAGGCGGTGTCCGCCATGACATTGCAAACGCTCCCTATATTGTCTGAGATGGACCCTCTCTGTAATCTAGGCTCTCTCTACTCCTCCCCAGCCCTTGTTCAAGTTCGTCCTCGCGCAAACCTCCTATTCAAAAACCTCGCAAAAAAAAAAAAAAAAAAAGAAAGGGGGTAGCGGTTATGCGTATTACGCATCCCCAAGAAACAGCGCGCGGCGGGCACTCGGTAATGGCGGCCACGATCTCCCCATCGGCGAACAACGAGCACTCGCAAATCGTCGCCCTAAGACGTGACACGTTCGCTGCGCGCGCGCGGAGAACGCGCGCCCACCCTGTTTTTCTCGGTCGCTCCGAAACTCCGTCTCAGCTCACGACGGACCGCAGCAGAGGCTACGAGCCATCCGCAGCCAATCCAAAGCTGCAAAAACGTAGCACGTGACTACGCACCCAGCGCGCGTCGCTGCCATGCGTCCAACTCGAACCTGCGCGAACCTCCCGGTTTTCGGGCAGGTTTGAGTTCGATCAGGTACGGCTTTTTCCGAACTCCTAACTCGAACTTCCAAAAAAGTTCGACTGAAATACGACTTTTGTGCGCACGCGCGAAAAAAACATTTAAAAACGAGCTGATTCCGCCTGTCGCAGGAAAAGGTGCGATATTTGTTGGATATATTACTTTATTGCTTCACATTCTTAAAGTCACTAACGCTTTAAAAGTACATAGTTTTGTGTTTTATATTATCTGAAAACATTGTTAACCATTTCATGAAATACAACCTTAACTACTTTATAAATTCTTGGTTTCGTAACACTCGAAAACCTCCAAGTAGAAGCCTAGGCAACACTGTCCATGAGTCGAACTTGGCAGAATTTCGCCAAACGTTAGAAGGTTCGCCGAATCAGTCGTATCTCGAGGTTCGACGTCAAATTTCAGGTTGGGCAAAAGTTCGCCACGTCCCTATAGTTTAAACTAACGTGTTGCAATAAAGACGTTAATCGTAACGCGTTATTATTATTTTACTGTACATAATAACGTGCTCGTTAGCTTCTGAATTGTCTAACGAAAAAAACAGTTTTGTTCCTATATTACGTCTGCCACGTTACTTCACTCGTTCCTGTTGATAAAAATAGTCACACTTTCAGTCCTTCAAAGACGCCAGCGGAACCCCGTTGCATTTTACAAATCTCATATAGGTACAAAACCGTATATAATTATATCTGTAAGAGTTTCTCTGAGAGTCGGTATCCGCGGCTTGTCGCTGCCAAACAATAATAAGGATATGCAAAGTAAAGCTCGACAAACTCGGGAAGTAGCGTTATCGGTATTAGCCGAAATCGAAGAGTTTTAGTAAAGCGCTCCCATACTTCCGATAACAATACCCGCGATACTATATACGTCATCTCCTTCGCAATTTAAGCAGAAAGAATAATAATAAAAAAACACTGAAAAGGACGAGGGAGAGACACTCACAGCACTTTCAACGATCTACGACACATTTATATGACGGCCATATCGCACTACGAAAACCACAGAGGATTGAAGGAAGACCAAAATACTAGAAAAAGATTCTGAAAAAATCCTCTGCACACGCGTCGTATATCGCTATCGCGGGAATCGTTATCGGGGGTGTCGGAGGTATCGGAACGATTTACTAAAAACTCCCCATTGGCGGGACGGTTCACGAATCTCGGTAACGCGTATATGTGTTTTGACGAACTCGCGCGTAACGCTCTTTTGTTACTTATTTTAAAGGTAACGTGCGGCGCAACACTGGGCGCATGCTCCTCCGCTCCCTGAAGGTCATGCGACACGAGCGCACGGAACTCGATTGGCCACGACGGCCCGTATGGCGTCGTCGTGCGGCCCATCGTAACCTGAAACGGAGTAGAAACGTTACGTTCTTTCTTCTTCGCGTTTTCGCATACCCCAAAACAGAATGGAAATAAAAATATATATTAAAAAAGAGCGAAACGGCGGAGATGTGGCGCGATTTAACGTCGCACGACGGAGGCAGACGCAACCCACACCGCGCGGGCTTTGTGTATCGGTCTGGGGAGCGCTGGTTTGGTTTCATCGTTGAGGGGGCGACCTCTTAGATTCTGTGCCCGACTTCCTGTCCCCATAGATCAGGATTTTGTCAGGCGCGCCTCGCCCGAGTGAACCAGATACATGGCAGCCCTCTCTTTTTCCCCGCTGGGCTTTGTAGTGTATACGCACTTCGACACACCGCGAGTAAAATCTACAGAAAAATGCGTGTTCTGCAAAGAGAGAAAAGAAAAAGGTGCCTAAGATTCCTATAGGAAATATACCAACTTATTCTTTCACACACCTGAACTGTTCCTAAAATGTAACTTATGACCAACTAGAACAATATGTACGACTACTGGCTTTGCCAGGCGTTTAGACAAAAACAAAACACTAAATCAAGAGTTAAAAAAACGAAAAACTAGCCAACTTAGTAAGTAATATCACAGCCTCATGCAACGGGTCGTGAGGTCTGGAAGGTGCACACTCGTTGAACAATATAGGGGCAAGAAATGCTGTAAAATTATACTGTTCGGCTACATTACAATATATAAGATCGAATGCCGAAGATATAGAATTGCGAGCTACGAGATTCAAAACAGAAAGAAGCTATTTCAACTCCATAACAACTTTTGTTTTCTAATAATAAAATAATATTGTGTAAAATTGAAGAGATTAGTGACCCGCAAGCGTCGCCATGTTTATGTCTAATCTATTTCAAGCACCTCTTCCATATCCGATTCGCGCAGTGGCGTACCAACTTGTTTTTGAGTAAAAGGGCAACCGGACCCCCCCCCCCCCGCCCCCTCCCCCACCCCATGGGCCGGAGGGCGGTACCCCTTGATATCCCTTGAGCGCCGCCGGCCAATGTTTGCCTTGCCCAGTGGCGGCTGTTTCAGGGGGGGGGGGGGTCGCGCGCCTTGCCCCCCCCCCCCTCCCCCCGGTTGGTACGGCCATGGATTCGCGCGGTAGTAAGGCCAATCTGTTTGTGTATGTTTTCTTCTTTTTTATGTTTAACATTAAATTAGATGTCGGTGTTTTCTTCTTTGCTATCTTTTGCTATGAACTGCATGTAGATTTTGTTATTTTGCTTGTGCTACGGATAAATCAGTTTTAAGGGGGGGGGGGGGGGGTCGGCTTTGTCAAGCTGTTTTTGTGAGTTTTTCTTTTAATTTTTTTTTCAGCACGCCTCGGGTATCATGTATTTAGTACCTGACGGGAAATGAGCAAATCAAATCAAGTACAAAGCTTTACGCCAGTACGCCCCAACGGAGTCACCCCAAAGTGACGATGGCCGGAATGCGTCTCTACTACGTGTGTTTAGCCTCCGCCCGTACATCAAAAATTGTCCCGAAGTGGCAACAAATGACGTCACAAGAGGCCGGCGTGTCCTGCCGTCGAACGTCGCGATCCTGGCGGTTAATGGTTGCTAAAGTCCACCAAAAAGGCTGCGAGCGAACGCGAGTGTCGCCGTCGTCGCAGCGTTTCAACTGTGTCTATACTTCGTTTCAGCTTGGGTCCAGACGCAGCCGATGCTACGAGCGCGAGCGTGTAGCCCTGAACAGTCTTGCATTGCACGAGCGCGCGTGCTTGGCAGGGACGCTGAAAGCCCGGAGCTCGGGCTTGTAGCATCGCCTGCGTCTCGACCCAAGCTGAAACGAAGTATAGGCTGCCGAAACTTCCGTGGACCGTCAAGGCTGGAGAGCGAACTGCGGCGGAAAAGGCTGGATGGATAGATGAACGTTAATGGCTATACTCTTTGTAACGGGCGGTAGGTTGCGCCATCTAGCCTACCTCTAAGAAAGACAAACATGATTCCTCCCGCCCTTCTAAGCCAATTTTCTCCCCTCAACACGCCAGACGTCTTCCACATCCACCTACCGTTGCTCCAGACACCGCTAGGATCGCGGCCGGCGACAACGTGACACTCGTATGACGTCATCAAACGGAAAGCAAAGAATCACTTTTTTTTTTCTAAGGATGCGGTAAGACGCGCAGTTTATTTGACAATATTTAAGTGGTGCAAACCAATCTCCCATGTCTTCTGAGACCAGTGTCCGAAACCCTATATAGCCCCCATCGATAAAGATGGGAAATAATAATCTCCGACGCAGGCTCTTGCAAAGAGAGGGGCCGCGCATAAAACGATAATGTTTTGCGTTTTTTACGGCACTCTTGGGTCATCTATGTTGTTCTTGGAGCCTCGTCACTATGCATTTCTGACGTTCTTGCTCTAGGATATATTTGCTAAAAAATAGAAAAAAACAGTCTCACAAAAACTTCAGCACCCTACTGTATCGTGGCGTCAGCATACACAAACATGGCGGCGCCCATGGAAAAGAGCAGACACTGGTCCATACGCGTATTATACACATAAAACACACACACACACACACACACACACACACACACATGTTGTTGGCTGCTTGCACCACAAACATTTCATTGAAATCTTTCGATTTGGCAAATTATTAAAAAACGTGAAATAAAAAATGACATTTATACCGCACATAACGGGCAAATTGTGATAGAAAATTAAGGCCGATAATTAAATTGGCCCGTACGTTTTTTTTTGTTTTGTTTTTTTCACTGGGGAAAACAAAAATAAGCTTCATACATTCTAAACACCTGAAAATCTACTATCTAAAATGATTACTATCGAGACTTCCGTGGTGCTTTTGAGAAAGAAATGCGAAGAGAGTCAAACACATAGAGATGCGAGTCCAGAAAGTTTAAATAAAGATTTCAAAGAAACAAATGCTAAAATAACCACGCCAAAAAAAACAAAAAAAACAGAGGAAAACACAGGTTTGGAACACGAAAACATCTATCTTCAAGAGGAGTGTGTGACCTTGAAAAACCCCGCCGAACAGTGTAGTGAACGCAGGCTTCCGCCCTGGGAACTCGAGAAACCGGAAGATAAAGAATGTAGGACGTTCCATCAGTGCCAAATGAAAACGTACTCGCGATCCCGCAGAAAATTGGCGACGGCCTTGGAGAACCAATCGCTCCCTGCGTTATCGACATCCGTCATCGCGTGCCAAGCGGGCGATCCATCGTGTCATGCCCGCTCATCATCGAGCAATTTAACTATCGCCTAAAAACTGTGCGCTGTAATGGAGAAAGCACGGAGGAAACGGTTGACAACCGCTGATCTATAGCCAGATTATACGCTATAACGGGCCTCGGAATTAAACTGTACAGTCAGAGGCAACCAGAGCTGGTCTAGTTTAGTGCTAACTACGGTGCTAACTACTAAAAATTTTGCCCTCGAGATTTACCTGATGACGTCATAGAAGCATAACGTCGCCGGCCGCGATCGTGGCGCTGTAACAGCAGCGGTGGTGGCAAAACACCTGTTCTGCTACATGATCGCTCTCCAGCTCGACTGTCTACGGAAGCTTCAATAGCCAGGGGTTGGAGCTCGTAAAGCGCTGGATATGCACACTTATCCAAATACCACCATCGTTTGATCGTGCCGCGGGCGCTCTATATTGGATGCCCGCGACGCGTCGCCATTTTTGGCTCATGGCGCATCCCGCATCCAGACGCGCACGATCCTATTGGTCTGCTGTGGCTGCCGGTGACGCTCCGCCGTTTGCGAACACGCTCCTTTTGGTCAGCTGTGGCATCGGTGACGCGCTACCGTTTGTGAGTACTCTCCTATTGGTCAGCTGTGGCTACCGGTGACTCGCCGCCGTTTACGAGCACGCTCCTACTGGTCTGCTGGGGCTGCCTGTGAAGCGCCGCCGTTTGCGAGCACGCTCCTATTGGTCTAGCTGCTATGGCTGCCGGTGACGAGTCGCCTTTTGCGAGCACGCTGAGCTAGACTTGCACGTAGTTCAACTACTCTACTCAAACTACTGTAGTTTAACTACTTTTCCGAGTAACTTGGTAACTTTCAATTACAACTTTATTTGGGTAATTAGTAGTTTAACTTAACTACATTTTGCAGGTAACTTCTACTCAAATTACCAACTACTTTCGAAATCTAGTGCTAATTTTTCACCACAAAAGTTTGAGCGCAGAAATAAATAAGACGCTGGCAGATGAAGTGACATTTCCGAACAAGGGGCCTCATCACATTCCGTTCCCACGAACTTATACTCGGCAGCCGTAAAAACTGCATCACAAGCGTCCTTGGGCCAAGGTGGCGACGAGCAGCCAAAACATAACACCGGCGCGCACGAACGCAGGAACAGATGCTTAACCAGCCTTGGTCGGGTATTGACCTAATCCGGTAATGCACGCAGGCGCCGCGCTTCCAGCTGCAACCCTGAAAGACGGGGACACTCCGAGGGTTGGTTGTTTTCATGTTGTCTGCCTTTAGTGAGTTCTGACTCAAGCGGTTTGGGGGTTCCGCGGGTAGGCCGTAGGCGCCACTGGAATGACCTCGCAGCTGGGCGCCTGTTCCCATGGTCACCTCGTCGTCAGCGCATACTCCCTTGCAAAGCCGGACTCCCCGCGCACAAAGGCAGACACGGATAATCCGTTCATGGGAGCACCTTCCCGCTTCGAACGGCAACTGTACGAGCGACGATGCTTGTTCACGTAATCTTTCGCGTCCTTCCGATACCGTAGTCGCCGGAGAGGATTGCGAGTCACCCTTGCGGGATCCTTTTGTTGGACCCGGCGTCAGCGGCGAAGTATACTGCGTTTCATCTTTTGTTAAACCAAAACAATTTTTTCTTCAGTAGCGTAGCACTAGCACCGCAACGAAACGCGCAGTCGTCCGGATGATCTCATCGTCGTGGCGCGAGACTTGAACCTTTGACGGTCAGGTGCACTCGCTCAGCGTACTCTCCGAATGTCGTGGGAAAAAAGAGGGGGCAGTCATAACAATCTCAACTTGCCTAAAAAAAAAAAAAAAGGAGGAGAGTTTTTTTTTTAATTTTTATAAAAGACCTTTTAGCAAAGGCAAACCTCACATGTTTCGTCATGGACACCGAAGATGCTGACACTCGCTTTCCCGACCCTGAACAGCTTGTTTCTGAAATTCAACGCTGCCGTTTCCCCCAGCGCGTCGGTGGAACGTCTTTTTAGCTTGGCTGGGAACGTCTTTAGGAGGAAAAGGGGAAAACTCTCTGATAAGGACTTTGAAAGTCAATTGCTTCTGCGAGTGAATAAACTATTTTGGTGAAAACGCAAGCCATAAAATGACTGCATTTATTTTCGGCTCGTACGGGTTTTCACGGATCAAAACTGGTGTTCATTTTGCTACCACAAAAATATAAAAAGTAACTTCGAAAGTAACTTCAAAGTAATTCACTACTTTTTTACAGTAGTTAGTAGTTTACTCAATTACTATTACAAATGCGTAATTTCTACTCTACTCTAATTACTTTTGGCGTCAATACTCAGTAACTTAACTTAACTACCTTTTTTGAGTAATTTGTACATGTCTGGCACGCTCCTATTAGTCAGCTGTGACTACCGGTGACTGGCCGCCGTTTACGAGCAAGCCCCTTTGGTCTGCTGTGGCTACCGGTGACCGCCGCCGTTTGCGAGCATGCTCCTATTGGTCAGCTGTGGCTGCCGGTAACGCGCCGCCGTTTGCGAGCACGCTCCTATTGGTCAGCTGTGGCTGCCGGTAACGCGCCGCCGTTTGCGAGCATGCTCCTATTGGTCAGCTGTGGCTGCCGGTAACGCGCCGCCGTTTGCGGGCACGCTCCTATTGGTCAGCTGTGGCTGCCGGTGACGCGCCGCCGTTTGCGAGCACGCTCCTATTGGTCCACTGTATAGATGCTTGAAGAGACGGGTCGGTCTTTGACACCGGACATGAATCGCAAATGCGCATGCGCTTCGCTTTCACGTGACGAGTAAGAGGGCGTCAGGGTGGAAAGGCGGAGACGTTTACAGACGACCAAATAACGCGTCCGGCAACTTCTCGCATCTCGTACTGCAAATGCGGCCCATAATCCACATGACCCTGATCGGGCAGCTCGATCATGACACGGCGCCGCATGTGACGTCATTTGTTGCCACCTAGGAAACCCTTCTGATGACTGGGCAAAGATAAGACTGTGGAAACACCGGTCGAGGAAGCGTTCCAGGCGCCACAGAGCGAACTAAAGGATACCGCACATCGGCGGTCTCCGGAAACGCTAAAGGCGCTGCTTCACGCATTTGCGCTTAAGCCTCATCGACTGCGTTGCTTGAAGCTTTTCTGAGACCGCGCTTATACGGCGAGAGAACAGACTGGCGCCATCTTTCGGGCAGTCCTGGAACATATCAGATCTGCGTATAACTTTAGACTGGACATTCTGGAGTACCGGCGATCTCAAATCTACGTACTCTCTGTGAGAAACGGCCGCGTAAAACATTGTACTTTATTTTTGATCCAGATTGATAATCGGGGCAGGGGTGGGCGTTGTAACGGCTTCGGCGAGCAGTGTCAATTAACGTGCGAAGGAAACAAAAAAAATTACGTTACCGCACAATCAGGAGGGAAATCTCACAGGGGCTAACGGAAGTCGCCAGGGTAGCCTCTAAGGAATCTCTCCTTCGTCCCCCTTCCTCAACTTCCGGGGAAGAATAATAAAACAACTCTGAATTGGGTTGTAAAATAAAGTTTTTCTCTCCCTCCCCTGACTCTCGTCCGTCGTCGACCACTTCCTCCCACGCGTCTCTAAAAAGAAAAAAAGAAAAAGAGTTCCGCGGCCAAGCAGTTTCAGAGATCTCGCACCACCGCTATGCTGATGCCTCTCGAGACACCGAGTACCACAACCCTTGTTTCCTTTATTTTTGTTTTTTATAGTTTGTTCCGAAGGTGTTTTTGACAGGCGCTCTCTTTCGGTAACCCTCGTCGCACATGCGTAGACGGAACGACAGCATGACGGGTCGTCTCTGCTCCTTAGTTCGCGGAATTGGGACGTCAATGGCTCACGTCTCGTGTCGTTCCGCGCCACTCCGCAACGGTCGATTCCATCGTGTCTGTCCAGATATACCACCGAGATCAATCCAGGAAGGGGTTTGAAATCGACAGCTCCAGGAAGGGGGTAGAATGACACCCTATCCCAGGAGGTGGGTAGAAAAACTCCTCCAACTCCTAGTCAGGAAACACGGCCGCACAAATACAAAGGCGTTTTTTTTTATATCTACGTGAAGATTTTGACGGAGTGCGCGTAGTCTCGCTCAGGAGCGATTACACTATCAGAATGTACCCATTTTAAAAGTGCGTGCCATCTATACAGAAGCGCCAACAGTGAAACCAGATTGCGTTCGTCATCTTAGTGAGTTTGCTGTAATAATAATAATAGCTTTATTTTACTACATAAAAATGGCGGGAGCTGAGGGAAAAAGCTGCACAAGCAGCTTGACTGGTTCCAGCCCCCCCACAGATACACAACAGTTGCGACAAACATGCGCAAGAAATTGTATAATGCAAATACTTAGCAAACAATAAAGTGAAGCAATGAAAAAAAAGTCTACAGAATATTCAACAGAAGTATGAAATGTTTATTTTAATGAAGAATATCTCCTAATCTCATGTGTGCTCAAAGATTCGATATCAAAATTATATCGCATAAGCATGCTTAGTAATGTCGGTAAGGTTCTTTTAATCATCCGAAGGCCATAACTAACGCGTGATGCCTCTAAACTACCCAGGACTCCGAGTGACGAGTGGGGTATGTTATGTCTCTTTTAAAGGATGCCAAAAATAATAAAGAGCGATTCGTCTCACGACATTCCTGTTTATACTTTATACAAAGTGGACATTCATAGTATTTAAATATTTTTAGGACACAAAGACTTTCGAAACGTTGGTTAGCATGATGACTGTAAGGCACGCCACACACCCCACTTATCACTCTTTTCTCAAGTGGGAATAGTCTTTGGAGATTAGTTTTGGTTGTCGCACCCCAGACTAGATTACAGTAGTTCAGATGGAATCCAGATAATGGGTTATATCGAAGTGACTTAACTCCAGTTGGAAGGTAGATGGCGATGTCCTTGTAATGTACCACCGATACACGAGAGTTTAGAAATGGTATAATCCCTGTGTCCAGTCCAAGTCACGTGCTTCGTAAAAATCACCCCCAAAGTTTTAAACGTACTATTTTAATGGGCGAGAAGTCTAAATAAATATCACTTGCAAGGTCAAGATTCCAACTTTTGGACCTAAAAGGTGGCCTCGGTTTATTTTTATTTAATATAAAAAGCCTCACTCGTATATTTCTGTATTTTTACTAAAACCTTTTGTACCAAAATAAACTTTGATTTTGACTTTGGCTGTGATTATTTACACTAGACCATATTTCGAGACGTTTTATGGTGTCATTAGCTACATGCGACAGTTCATTACAAGTTTTAGATGAAAAAAGAAAGGGGAGAAGGGGGGGGGGCTGGTTTTATCTGCGTAAATTATGTAGTTTACTCGCTGCGAAACGTTGACAATGTCATTAAGATATATACGTTAAACAGTAACAGTCCCAGCATGTATACTTTCTCGTGGAATATACTCCAGATTTAATCGCGGTTTAATATCGGAGGAGTGATTGTTGGTGCCGGTTTTTTTTTTTCTAAATACGATTTGATAAGAATTAAGAGAGCATTCCCTCTCTAATTCCCTAAATTTCCAAGCTTTTTTTTTTTAATTAAGACATAACGATGAATGCGGTCGAATACGCTTTCGTAAAGCCGATAAATAGACCCAGAACCAGACTTGCTACACGTTACTGAAAAATAGTAAGGAATTACATTTACAATTACTCAAGGCTAAATTGTAATTTATTACAATTACAATTACCCTCACATAAAAGTAACTGACCGTTACCCCAAAAAGTAATCCGCTACTTTCGTGGCGTTACTTTCAACATTATTAGTCCTCAAGTGAGAAAAAAGGAGGTTATTCAAGTTCTTATAGTTGCAACCTGTTCCATTTAATGACATTGAGTATATTGAGCAACAACTGACTCTCGAAAGTCTCGTCAGACATTTTGCGTTATTTCTTACTCAGTATGTCGACTGCTACGCTGAACACCCTCTGAACTGAGGCACTGGATGGGAGTTCCATATTGTTCCTCACGAATGCTTCATGCTCTGCAATGAGATTTTTCAGCAAAGCAATGGAAGTACTCATTTACCTCGAAGATAGACCGCAAAGCTTCCTCGTTGTAGCCGTTGCCGCGAAGCTGTGGAAGTCGTCACATCTAGCAAAAACTAGAATAAGTATTGATTTATGTCCATCTTACTATACCGACATATATTGCCGGACAATAGCAAAACATATAGTTGTGACAGTAAGGTTATAATTAAATGATAAATAAGGTTTGGCTCGAGATTCCTCTTCCTCTTGGTTCTGAACAGGTCGAGCCTCGGTTAAGACGTTGGTGAATAAAAAAAAGTTTCCAATACATAAATATAAGTAATAAACAAAAGGACACTCATAACAACAATTAATTAGAACGTCGGTTAAAACAAGGAAATGTAAACGCACGTTTGCCGTGTGTACCTTTCTTGGTGCCGTTCAAAAATGCACGGAGCACGAACCGACTGCAGTTTACTCCGGTATTCTCCAGGTAGACGTCCGCTGATGCCACGGGCAGCGAAGGGCAGAGTACTAAGTAAGCCGCGCTATGGCCCCACTCACGAGTTTCACTCTCTCCTCAAGCCCAGAATATCAAGTCTACGTCAGCCACCATTATGTTTCATTTGTAAAGAATATCTGCTTGAGATAAGATCCGTTCTGCTGGGGTAAAAATAAAAAGAAGAAGAAGGAAGGACGATTACCATTTTCTATAGTCTTCGCAAAAAGCTGACTCACAAAAAGGGTGACTGATATGGAGATAACCTGGCTGGAATTCACAAATAAAGTGGGCCAACCCTAGAAGTTGGACTACAAAAAGTGCAAGTAGCTTTTAAAACAGGGTTAAATAATGTGAAAGAAACAGAAAAAAATACATCCTGGTTTTATGAGAGAAGGTGATAAGTGTGCAGCAACGAACAAGGATGCTTGTGGCAATAACACCTTTCACATATTATAACATCTCTTTTAGTGGATTTTAGGGTAGACGGAGCGTTGTCTCGTGTTGTGACATTATGAAAATGGTCGTAGTCACTATAACCGAGAAGGACATTGTTAATTCTTGTCTGTGCACTTAGCGCCTTGAGCTTCTCGAAGAGGCATACAATCACTTGGTGTCCTCGTCCCCCGTCTTCAATCGCAAAGAAAAAATCAGCAGAACCCATCCTTTGGGAATGATTATCTACGTTAATGCGAATAGCATCAAACGGTGCGGAGTTATGCGCGTTCGTCAGGTGGCCGGTACACTCTAGATACGCCAGCCCACTCTTGAGGCGATTCTAAATTTGTTGACACTTTCACAGCCCTGCGCACGATCTCCGCAGCCCAGCACGTGCGTTTGTGTCACTTAGGAAGGCGAGCAGCACGCGCCATACGCACAAACACTCAAAATGGTACCGACCAGACTTTCTGGCGTCTCAGCTAGTCTCAACCAACGGTACTCTAAACGGTTGTTTATATCTTTACCATAGGACGCGCTTTACAGCGCTGTCACAGCTACCGGTGCGCGCGCGTCCATGCACGAGGGCTCATTCCGCTTCGTGAGGCTGAGCACGGCCGCTGCATCACCCTCTCCCGAGCGCGGGAGAGGGTGAGCTAGCGGCCGTGCTCAGCCTCACGAGAGCGGAATGAGCCCTCGTGCATGGAACGCGCGCGCACCGGTAGCTGTGACAGCGCTGTAAAGCGCGTCCTATGGTAAAGATATAAACAACCGTTTAGAGTGCGTTGAATGACTGCCTTCATAGCTCTGTGGTTAGCGCGTCTGCCTGCTGATCAAAGGGTCAACGGTTCGAATCCCAGCCGGCGCCGGTCTTTTTATTTATTTATCGACCCGCGGCGTAAGAGGTTAGATAGCCAGATAGATAGATAGATAGATAGCATAGACGAAAAGTGCGTGAAGTATCCAAAGAATGCTATTCGCATTAAAAGCGGATGTAACTTGCCTCCTCTTCTTTTTTTTTTGTAGAAATGTTTATTTGGATGTTTTGACGTTGTTGTTAGCGCCTAAAAAAAATAGATTCAGGGGCTTGGTGTTGCAAAGAAAGGCATTGCGGAACTGAAGAGTGCCAAGCCTCCCTTTGCGCTGGTCAATTCGCGCGACAGTGTCACTGCGCTCGACTTTACCGAAATAAAAACAACCCTTTCTTTAGAAAACGGGGGGGGGGGGGGTGTAGGCCCTGAAAAAAAAATGTAACGGATTACAAAAGAATCCGTTACGTAAAAAATGTAAGGGAATTACTTTAAAATTACTCCAGGAAATATGTATTTATTCCGTTACAAAATTACTGATAAATGTAAGGATTACAAGTAATTTCCTTACTTGTAACGGATTACGTACAAGTCTGCCCAGAACTATATATCTCACCGGTTAAACCAGTCACACACATTAGAGAGTTTTAGGGAACCCTTTTTGCACATCCACTACGATACGCTAGGGCCTCCGGTGCAGAACTGCGCATGCGCTATCCACAGACGACCCCATATGCGCATTTTGTACCGTACAACCCGCCGTACCGTATCGCACGTAAAAACGGGTCCCTAAAACTTCCTATGAAGTGCACCATGCATAAACCGGCGTTGTCGTTTTTAGTGACAGGGTGAAAAAGTGCATCGTCACGAGCGCCGTGACTTTGCACTTTAGTCGTTGCTGGATTGGCTCTCCCCCAGATCGTACATCGTTGGTTGCGGTAAAACTTGATGCGAAAGGGAGCGTAGTATAGCTGATGTGCTAGATACAAACAAAATAAAAACAAAAAGATACAAGCGAAATAAATTTAGTATTCGGCCGATGTTGCAGTGTTTTCTTGCATATAGTCGAGGAATTGTTAAAGAATTGGAATGTACCATACCCGTGAGTATAGGTTATATCCAGTCTTGAAAGTGCGAGGAAAAAAAAATGAATACTGGAATACATTATAATGTGGCAATGGTTCTACAATATAATACTGATGTTGGCTACCTGTATTGGAACCCTCGGAAAATGATTTGTACTTCTCCCGATTGATGTCGATCATGCAGTCAATTATCTGGTACAGTAATTTCAGTCTGTTAGGATGCTAAGAGTATTTCTGGTGTTAAGGGTTGGTATAGGTGTGCTTTGTCGACTACGTGGGTAACCGAAGCTCATCTATTATATTGCCCCAAAAATAAATCTAACCGCTTTTCTTTGTACCGTTTCTAGCCTCTCGATGTATGTTTTGCTGTACGAGATCCCAAATTATACTTGCGTATACCAGGATAGGGAGCACAAAAGTTTTTTGTATGCTAGTAATTTAGTGTCAGGAGCTGCCTGCCGTAATATACGTCTTAAGACCCAGAGTTTTTTTAGAAGCTTTATCTTTAACAGCAGTAATATATGTTTGTTTCATGTTACATTGTGGGTTATACGTATATAACCTAGATAAGTGTATTCGTAAACCCGGACTATATTAGATCCCCGTCCCGCCCTAGCGGCAAGCACGCTGAAACTTGACGAGTCAACTAAGAGCGGCTGGCGCGTGTGCCAGGCGTCGCACTCGATGCAAGACGCTGCAAGACGCGCTGGCCGGGGCCGACGCTGACACGACCTAGGCGCCGCTGCATGGATTCACTATAGTCGGGTACAAGTTAAGAAGGTAGGAGAAGCTCCTCCCAGAAGCGTGAGGCGCCGGTTTCAAATCCCTCCGCAGTCGAAAGAAGAGTTCACTGGAAACGCTCCTTGTTCCGCTTCAATGGATAGATATTGGCTACAGAGTGATGCCAACTTGTCTCCGATCCCACTTTTTAAGAAAGCGACCTTTGTATTCATCGGAGAGGGAACCGAGCTCTGAAAGCAGCCTTTGTATCGATCGGAAGGGGAACTTAATCCCCGCAAGTCGTATTTGTTTCCATCGGAGGGGGAAAACTCTAATCCCCCTCTCGTGGCTTCCACAATGCTAAGTCAAGGTCGAAAGATAAAGCAAATATGTACAGAAAAGCAAGACCCTCCTCGCGCGTTGGCCGCGACGTCACGGAAACGATGGGACGCTATTGGATGCGGAGGTGGCGGAGGAATCTATGATTCCCTTTGAAGGGCATTTGCCACAACCTTCTTGACTTGTAACCTATTATAGTAATGACGTTGGAGGCGCAAGGCGAAGACCTTGTCTTCCGGCATAGACTCCTATATACTGACAAATCCTGGCAGATCGCCAAGAGAAGCCGCCGCCGAAATGGAAAAGGCGGAGCGGCACACAACGGATGAGAGGAGAGTCACGTGACTGGCGCCCCGCTGCGGCGAGACGCCGAAACACCCTTCTCCCGAGCGAACAAGTGTTTTTCGTTTCTCGCCGCTGCAAAAGCTGTGCGCTGACGTCCAGGCTCCCCGAGAAATGGCTCTTTGATGCTCTGTGTTACCAGATCCTCGCGCTCCAAATCTGCGATCGGGCACTCTATGGCTCCGTCGTCGAACTGCCAGGCTTTGTGAGTATACAGGAGCTATGCTTCTGGCTAGCATTGGTCAGATACAGGCGTTTTCAACCGTTGAACCCGGGATCCCTCCAAGGGTTCTGCAGCGCGAGCTTTGGCTTCTTATACTCCAAGCTGCGGTGCGCTATTGCACACTCGGCCACCGACCTCCTCGAATATACTCGTTAGAACATCGAGTAAAAAAGAAAGTTTTGAGCATTATTCGAGCGCCGCGCGATGCATAGTTCTTACAAGGTTTGGTTATCCAAAGAAGAAATGTAGTATTTGTAGCGATAAAACAACATAACGGGGTAAATTCAAAACGTTCCGCGGAAAGCCAGACATTTTTCTTTTTTCACTTGTTCTTGAGTTGAATACGAGTATAGGCAAATATATCTAAGTAAAAGAAAAAGACCAAAACAAAAAAAAGAGGAGCGATTGCGGATGTTGCTTCGAGTTGCACCATCGAGGCCACCGACTTGGCCGCAGCACGGCCGCACGGGCCGGAAGGTGTGAAAGTCGGCGGCATGTTCCCCGCCCCAACTCGCTGGGCAACTCAGACCGCGCCAGACAGCTGATTTACGGTTCGGAGAAGAGCTGGAGACGCTGTCGGCCGCTCCACGGTTCCCGCCGTATAGTGCGGCAAAGGACCACGGAACAAGTCGCGCCTCACCTCCGGGGCCGCTACGCGGAACGCGACTCAGACCGGTCTGTTAAGCGTCCCGTTTCGCCCACGCATCAAAAGTGGTTCCAAAGTGGCAACAAATGACGTCACAGAAGCCGGAGTGTCCCGCTGTCGCGACCCTGGCGGTTGGCGGTAGAAATGGTGGCGAAAAGCACCAGCGAACGGCGAGTGTCGCTGTTGTTGCGGCGTCCCAACTCCTGACTGCCGAAGCTTCCGTGGGCTGTCAAACTGGAAAGAGCGACCTGCAGCAGAATAGGCGTCTGCCACTTTCACCACAACTCTTGGGACGCCGCCAGGATCGCAGCCGGCGACAGCGTGACACTTTTATGACGTCATCGGACAAAAATCGAGAAACAAAATTTTATTTTTATTTTTTGACGCGGTAAACACGCCAGTTGTAGACACGTTCAAGGCAACCATACCTCGGCAGTAGCAAGTCTCGGTGGGCCGGCCGCTAGCAGCAACACCTCCCAGGTATAGCCAGGCCGGATGGCTGAATTTTGTGACGTCATCTACGAGAGGCCCCCACGCGGGGGACACAGACTGAGCACGACTGTGACGTCAGTGTTCAGCTAGCACTTGAGTTCTCGCTGATTGAACACGAGTCCCAGCCGAACGTGGTTGTCACAGTCGTGTTTCAGTCAGTGTCCGCTGTTGGCCTCTGGTAGGTGACGTCACGTAATTCGGAACTAGGCGGCCTTGCTGTCTTTATCTCGGCCAGTGTGAAGGTACGAAACACTGCTTGATCCATCGTGCACCGAGCTTGTGCTCAACGTACACAATAAAAGTAGTTACGTTAAGTTACTGAGTACCAAGTAAAACAGAAAATGAGTGCAGTACAAAATATGTTAAAAAAATAACCAGTTCCTTTCAAGATAATAGTAAGTTACAAAACCGGTCTTGTCTCTCTCGGTCCTACTCGGTCGCAAGTGTGTGAACGGGCCTTTACCTCGCGAGCGTGCAGGTTGCGTCCCGTGACTATGACTCGCTCAAGGTCAGATGTTTTGGGAACTTGCTTTGTCCGCTTTCCTTATGACCATGTGTATTAGAACCTCTTAGGACGAGAGCAGAGCTCTGGACGAGAGAACTCACTCGCGCCATCTATCGGGAAGCTCTGAAACGTTTGACTGTGTCATAAAAGACCATTTTTTTATACATCTGATGTTGCAAACACAGCTAAAACTTCGTTCTAGCGAAATGAAGTTCCAGGGTCACCTCAGCGTGTTCCCACCGACACGGTATTTATGCTCGCCAATGTTTTTATTTGTACATGACATATGACACCCCAACTATCCAGAAAACAATTTGCAGCTCGAAATTCGTTTTCTTTCCGCCCGAAAACCGTCGATCGAGAAATTTTCGTTTTGAGTCACGCTCACTCTCCTCTCCGTGGTCACGTGCCGTTTTCTATGGTTTAGACACAACCACTAAAGATAATCAAAGTCGTGGGTCATCGAAGGCACACACTCAATAGTAAAAATAGAAACAAAATATGATACCTATTTTTGTGGCTTCAAAAACGCTGCAAATACGATGATTGAAAAAAAAAATTTGCACAGCCACGTGATTTTTGGCAACACTCTCCTCCTCGATATTTCCACTTCCTCCCCAGTCCAGTTTTGGTTTCGGTTTCAAGCAGTGGCGTTTTTGTTTTCTTAAAAATATACATGACACTGTAGCAAAATATTGATTGGGCAGTATTCTCACAGCATAATGAATCGCCTTTTTTGTTTTCTTAAAAATATACATGACGCTGTAGCAAAATATTGATTGGGCAGTATTCTCACAGCATAATGAATCGCCTTTTTTGTTTTCTTAAAAATATACATGACGCTGTAGCAAAATATTGATTGGGTAGTATTCTCACACTAACAAGAATGTGTATTGGAGGGTGTTTTAAGGCACAATGTCCTAAGAAAACGCAAGTGTGTAAACGGGCCTTTAGGGGTACGCCGACATCCATCCTACGACTTATTTTTGTTTTGCTTGTTTTCAAGCGCTAGGTGACAGTTCCTGTCTGCGTTGGAATAGTCCTTCAATGTCAACTCTGTCACAAGAACAGCAATTGATCCTTTAAAAAGCTTAACACAAAGCCACAAACCAAACTTAATGTGACATCACAGAAAGCTGGCAATGTGCAGCGGACGTGCCACAGATACTTTCTTTCTGCCTTTGTCGATTGCTGCGCTTGTCGGAGCAAATGAAGCTATTTATCCAGGACACTGCTAGGGGCGGATGTTTCAAACTTCACCCATCCTATGCGGAGCGGAAGTTCGTCTGCTGTTTGCACAAGGGTTGCG
Organism: Ixodes ricinus; assembly: GCA_037355805.1. Classification (NCBI taxonomy): domain Eukaryota; kingdom Metazoa; phylum Arthropoda; class Arachnida; order Ixodida; family Ixodidae; genus Ixodes; species Ixodes ricinus. The sequence goes on from JAZHYW010049818.1 coordinate 29,393, forward strand.
ACGATGTCAGAACGCCAATCACTTCTTGGCTGATTAAAAAGAAATACTAGGTAGACGTCAAGGCGTCTAGCATTGAGGTCCACCCACTATCCTTTCAATCAGAGCCAATCAGAGCTCGGCGTCGTTCTGACGTCAGTATACAACCCCTGCAAAAGAAGCAGACGACTTGCACTCCGCATTTTAAGCAAACATACGACGTCGTAAACCATAGAGTTATTATAATGTACGCTAGAGGCTCAACTGGCGCTAGTGTGCTGTTGCAAATTGAAGCAGACAGCAACCAGTCCGAAATTGACTTCCGGTAATGCATATCTATGGAAAAAAGCGAGTGAATTTCCTCTTTGCGCTCGATTATAAGAGCAAATATCAGGAATAATTCGTACGTACTAGGCACATTGGAACATTTCCCAGTCACGCAGATGAAATAATTGGTCAGTTACGGCTTTTTTATTTTGAAATCGTGGCATGAAAAACGGTGCTAAAACCGCTTCGTACGTGTATTTATGTGCACTGTCGGACACTGTTAGCGCGAACACGGCGTCGGCGCTTTCCAGCATGGGGGATATACCCAGTATGGGGGATATACGTGCCAAACGAACGAAGGACATGTGGAAGACCGAGAGAGACGGCAAGAACTTCACAGTAACACTGGATAAGTAACTCCTTGTGCACGCAGACGATCAAAATAAATTGAAAGTCACGTAATATCGTTCGATTTTCAATAAATAAGTATTGCTTTATTCTTTCTGCTCATGAATATATGCGAAGATGCTTGTTCTGGGTTCAAATCATCACCCGCAAGCTCCCAATCTTTGCAAATAGAGAAAAGCCAGAGAACCAGTGCCCGATAAAAACTGCCCGACATAGGAAATAATAAGAAAACACACATTTCGTAGCCCACGTACTTTATTCTTTACGTTTCGAACGTTTTTTTGTTTTTTTTAACCACTCGTAAAGATACACGACGGGGTCATTTTCATATAGTGACAGGACGGGCATGTTAGCAATATATAAGCACCAACGGAATACTGGCGGACTTTAAACATACTCTACATTCCTTTCGATCGTTATTTTGCTTAGAATCGTCGCTCGTTTCTACATACCTGCCATGGAACAGAGGTTTGGGCCTGAAATATAGCGAAGTTTAACATCGTTCAGCGGTAAAGAAAAAATGCTGTAACGAAAACCATTACACTTTCACAATATTAATAAAGGTACATACTATCCGGTACAACCGAAATAACAAAAGTTATTCATGTTATTTTCCGGCGAAGAGACAAAATTCACGCGCGTTTTCCCATAGGAATACACAGGGAGGCTGGAAAAGTAGACTGCATGCTGTCTGCTTCAATTTGCAACCGGAAGTCCCGTAGACACTAGCGCCAGCTGAGCCTCTAGCGTTTATTGTAATAACTCTATGTCGTAAACCATACCCTAAAAACGTGAAGTGTTTCGCCAAAAGGCGGCGGTATAATCTGACGCCGTGTCGCATGATCGCAGCGTTGCCGCACGGACGAATTCGTACGGAGCGTTTGACGAGTTTTTCGAGACGGCCATCGAAACACCTGCCACTCATCGATTCGAATCGCGTGATACTAAAGGACGGTTCGCACATACGGCGCAGCGCCGAATCGGCGCTGGAAAATGGCGCTGATGCAGATCTGGCTCGCACGTGACTTATCGCCGATGTCTGGTTCCACAGTGGTGCACGTGACTTATCGCCGGCGTGTTGTACTACGGTGATGAGCGGCGATACAGCACCGATGCATCGCTGCGTTGAATATTTTACACGACACCTCGCAAATGCGTCAGCAATTGTCAAGCGTTTGTTAAGATATGCGTCTTGAATCAACTTTTAAACTGTACTGCAAATACGTAGTCATATATCATGTAAAATCAACGGTGAATAGAACTGTAAAAGAGTAAACTACACAAGTCAATTGGTCCAAGAAGATCGCCAACAATTGTTTTCTGTGTCCCCAACAGCCGAAGAAACGCATTGCTCCACTTTGAATCAAAAGGACTTAACTCGGTACCGGCTCAGTAATTTATTCATATATCAAAACCTCATGCGGCGGCATAAACGCTGGACTACATGGGGCGGATATGCTGCGAAAAATCAACGAATTTTGCCCGGCGGCTTTTGCTCTGCGCGTGGCATCAGTACAGTGGCTGCTACGTCGCGCGTAAAGCGAGCGTGCCGTCGGGCGAAGTTCGTCACTTACATAGCCTCATATATACTGACAAGGCCTGGCAGATCGCCACGAGAAGCGGCCGCCAAAATGGGAAAGGTGGAGCGGCAGACAACGGATGAGAGGAGAGCCACGTGACTGGCGCCCCGCTGCGGCGAGACGCCGAAACACGGTTCTCCCGAGCGAACAAGTGTGTTTCGGGTCCTCGCCGCTGAATAAGCTGTGCGCTGACGTCCAGGTTCCCCGAGAAATGTCTCTTTAATGCTCTGTGCTACCATATCCTCGCGCTCCAAATCTGTGACCGGGCACTCTGTGGCTCCGTCGTCGAACTGCCAGACTTTGTGAGTCTAGAGGAGGCTATGGCACTTATTAGTCGCATAATTCGCCCCACGAAATTCAACCCTTACACTACAAAAAAGAAAAAAAAGGAGCAGGGACACGATATTTACTATACTCTGTTTCATACCTAGTGTACAACGCTGTCAAAGTTGCTGGCGCGAACATGGGGTTTCATTTCGCAGATCATTTGCACGCGTTCTCCATACCCCGTCCACCCTTAAAGGGACACTGACAGGGTATTTATGGTAGCCAAGGTTTTTATTTGTAGATGATATATGACAGCCCAACCACCCAGAAAACAATTCGCGGCTCGAAATTCGTTTTCTTTCCGCCCGAAGACCGCCGATCGAGAACTGGCCGGTTCCAGTCGCGCTCACTCTCTTCTCCGTGGCAACGTGCCGTTTTCTATGGTTTAGAAACAACCATCAAAGATAATCAAAGTCGTGGGTCATCAAAGGCACACACACAATATTCAAAATAGAAAAGACATATGATACCTATTTTTTGTGGCTTCTAAAAAGCTGCAAATACGTTGATTGGGGGAAAAAAGTATCATAACCACGTGACTTTCGCCTCCTCTCTCCTCCTCTATATTTCTACCTCCTGCCCAGCCCAGTTTCAATTTCGGTTTCGAGCAGTTGCGTTTTCTGACTTCATTAAAAATATCCGTGACGCGGAAGCAAAATATTGATCGGGAAGTCATCTGACACCATAATAAATCGCCTGGGAAAAAATAAAAAATAAAATTTTGGGGGGCTGTCAGTGAAGCTGGGAATATTGAAGCTCCGAATTCAGCGCGAGCTCGCTGGCTTCCGCGGTGCATTGGTTGGGCGTGCCTGCGCGTTCAAACGTGCGTTAGCAAGGGCAGAAAGCTCACGCAGATGAAGTACAGCCCAAACGAAACCATAGATGAAGCCACGCTCTCGCGCCACTAGCTTTGACAGCCATGTATACTAAGTATCAAACAGAGTAAGAAAAACGCACTGTGCATCGATTAAGCGCCTGTAGTCAATTCATCGGTAATGTTTGATCGATCGGTTAGTCGGATAATCTGTCTAACTTGCAAGCTAATGAAATTACTAAGGCATCGCGAGATTATAAATGCAACGTGACACATTTGGGAATCACGACGCCTATTGTGCAAGCTACTACGTAATATTTAAGGAACTGAAAAGTGGGGGAGGTTTGTTATTTACCAAGAAATATTTCACTCAAACATGGTACAATATATGCTTAAAAAACAAAATCAGGGCGGTACTTTACTGGTGCGTTATCAAGCAGTAGCATCGTAAAAACAGCGAAACAACACACACAAAAACAAGAAGGAATATTTTGCAGCAGCACAGGCCAAGCAGCAAATGTATAGTCACTGACAGCCCAAGAAACACAGAGCATGGCCACTCCAAAATATCTTATTAATCACTCATTCAATCATTTGTTCATTCATTCGCTCGCTCATTCATTCATTCATTTATTTATTGGAATGGAACTGCGGCATGAGCCGATGAGCAAAGCGAGCGACTCGTATATTTCGATTGTAGTATAAACTACAACGTCGTGTCTCTCACAACATTTTTGTTTTCGATTTGAGTTTGAAATGACATTAGTCCAACGAGTCCAATGAGCACGATGAAGTTCGCGAACAGATGGCCGCACTTTGTCCGCACCGTGCAACATTGGTGCACAGACCGTCGAGTACCGACCAACATTGTTCCCACATGCATATGCTTGTCGGTGATCGGCGCCAAATAAATCAACGGCAGGAGGCGTTTTTTGCAATTTCCGGTCAAACGACATGACAAGCAATTTCCACCAATGCTTCTCGTAATGTTCATGAAATATTTTATGACCAGTTCTCCAGATAGTTAGCAAGGGAGCGAGAAATTTTGTTCGATATGTTTTTTATTACTGACCGATCCCCTCTCATAAGTTGAACAGCACAACATAAGGAGCTCGCTAAATCCCCGACTTCGTGATTTCCGCAGCACCTTATCCTCCCAGGAAATTTGACATCAACAGGCTCGGAAAGCCTGCTGAGACGAAGCGACAGGATATCTCTCGGCAGTCAACAGGAGGAATTTGCGTTTGTAAATAGCAAAAGGGTCTAGAGGGGCACCATCTACGTTTGTCGGGTGTTGTCGTTGCACCGAATGAACGGATAGATGGATGCGTAGACGAACACTGCAGGTTTCGGAATGAGGCAACCGCTTGCGCCACCTATGGTCGCTGACTGGACGAGAACATCAAGACGCACCCGTCGCCTTCCACGCTGCGCACGTTGCCTTCCACAAGAGGACCCACCAGACGCCGAAGCACCGTCGAAGGCAACAAGCTCGCGCTAGAGGCGGGGGCACCCGAAGGGCCTTCCTGCCGTACTAATCCTGTGGGCGGGCAACGGACGATAAAGTCCGCCGGTTGCTGGCACATTGCGAACGCACACGCAACAGTCCCAAACTTAAAAACCTCTGCTTTAAGACAGCTTCCTTTTTACGCCCGACCCGAATGCACGATCGTGTCCAAACGAAGGCAATTGGAACCCAAGGACCGGGGTACTTTGAACCACGCGATGCGACTAATGTGACATAATCGCGTCAGGCACTCAGTGCACGACGTCTCTGTGTAGAAAGAGCAAAAAAACGAAGAGAAGAAGAAAGTACAACGAGGGGAAGGAGCAGACGCGGTCATGCGAGACGAAATACAGCTCCTCGAGAAGTCGCGACCAGCATTGTCTGATCCCACGTTCTTCGCGAGACTGACAGGCTGCAAACGGCAGGGCGTTGATTGGGGAACCCGTATGCGTACAGCACCAAAACTCGTTCGCGTGGGCAGCTTGCACTGCGGCAGACGACAAGGCTGCTTCGGTTGGCGTTCCAAATCATAGGATAGGTGCTTACGAATAGAAGGATCTCCTTCGGGATCGAAGCCTGTTGAAGCGACCGACACAAGCATGTTTCTCATACACTTGGTCGAAGACAGCAGCGCTCTGCTCATACCAGGGTGCGGCCGTAAGGACTAGCACATTTGGCACGCCTCGCCCAATTCCAATTCCAAAATTGGGTAGGCGAACGCAGTTTCGTCAAAAGCTTCACGCCTATCTTTTTTTTTTCTTTTTAGAACTCCAATCAGAGGTGGTAATGTTTAAAAAAAATAGAACAAAAAACGGCGGTTGCACATTTCCTACGTCCCATGCCCGGATGTTCGTCGTCTGCTCACTGGTTTATGAGCTTGATCCCAGGTGGTCATTGTTCATACATTCCTTTAAATGTATTATGTATCCCGTTTTATACCTCTCATCGTCAGCCTCTGGTATTCTTTTAGCGTTTTTTGCGTTCAGTAAGCTACCCGGGAAGGAGCTCGATTAACCAGCGTGCAGACGACAAAAAGGCTGCTATAGGACATAGGAAATACAGAGCCTTCAACTTTGCTGTATTTTTACCAGTTTACTACCTGAGAATCAAACTCTCCCCCCCCCCCTCCAAAAGAAAAATAGACATAAAACTTTTGGCGAAATTACGTTCGCGTGCCCAATTTCAGGTAAGTATGTACGTTTAAAAGGCGAATTTTGCGAGGCATGCCAAATCTGTTAGTCCTTACGGCCGCACCCCGTACATTAAGCAAAAAGCGCGGTGTACGCTGCTGCAGGTATGATGGCAGAATTACATGCAGACCAGTGTTGTAGGCTTTAATAAAAAAAGATTTAAAAAAAACATCAAGAGCTTGTTTTTGTTTTTTCGGACGAGAAACAAGAAATGTTACCTGTGCGTTTGTGTTACGTATATGAAAGAACGGAAGGGGTCGTTACGTTAACGTTACTTTGCGTATTTTATTAAAATATTGCGCTGATAGTTCGTAAAAAAAAAGGCAAGCAAGTAAACAATATTTACGTCGAACTACGTGCCGAGTTGCCACAATCACATTAGTTCAGAATCTTTGTTTTCGACTGTCTCTCAGGCACTTTCTCATCCCTCGAATTCGGAGGTTGAAGCAGTCGCTAATAAAAAGCCTGAATGCCTACTAAATGTTCGAAGCAGGCATGCTTCATAAACATGTAAATATGCCTGCAGGCGTTCTTTCGTATGGTGTATTAGCAAGCTGACAGGGTCCACCCCGCACACACACAAACCTCACACTACAGGCGATGCCGTTACTCCGCCGTCAACGAGTCTGCACCAAAATGCGTCGCTGGTATCTGGCCACACGCTTCTACACACCTCACATGTCCCCGAAAGCGTGTCTTCACACCTCGGTCTTCACGTGCTGCCGCACGAACTCGTATCTTCGATGTCACTTTGCGAAGGTGGCGCATTTCTCGAAAGTTTCATGCGCAAACTGTGGGCATTTTGGCTGCTCGTGCCTCTGTCTCCGATGGCAATCGGTTCGCCGAACGGCGTTTTATCGACAGTTCGTTTCATCGAAAGGCTTCCCGCGTACGTTTCGTCGAACTTCAACCCTGCTGTTTACGCCACAACCTTTGTGCGTCTCGTCTGGTACTACGGGCGAAGAGAGAGAGAGAAAGAGAGAGGGGGGAGGGGGGAAAATAAGCCTCAGCGGATCAAGCGCTAACCTTTAGCTCCTTAAATCTAATTAGGCAATTCATAAAAAAAGAAAGGATTGATTTTGAAACGTCGCAAGAGCATGTGTGTACGAAAACGTCAGTGTCGACGAAACGCGTGTCCATGAAAAGTTGTCTACGAAACGTGTTTCGACCAGAATTGACAAAAATCACGATTTATTTTTAAATAAAAAATACAAAAACAAATTAGCATAAGTTAGATTAATTTGATTTAAATCACTGTAGATATATAGTAAAAATATGTATGTGCATCTTAGAATAGCTTTGTTATTTAATCAAGACGCAGACGTTCCAAGCCCCAAGGCATCGCCCCCTCCTCCGACAACCAAATCTTGTAAGAACTACGAAAGAATTACTGTAAATGTATAGTAGCTTATTTAACAACTTTTTATTTGTGTAATCCCCGCCATACTAGAACGAGAATAAAGTTTTAATTAGTTGAAAAGCTTGATATGATTTTGCTTTCCCGTTCTGACTTGATTGCAATTGGACATTACTCTTCTAGTTCTCATTTCTTTCTTTTGCGTTCTGAGTTTGTGAGGATGTTAAATAGCTGAGGAACGGAGTAGAAGATAGAAATCAACCTCAATGCTCCGATTTTCTCAAGAGTCATTCTTTCCGTTTCTGTTCAGCCCTATATCAATCTTTCTTGCTTGATGATTTTTCGGTTTAAATACAAAACAAATGCTGATACAAGGCGTCAAATGATAGGCTAGTCATAAATATAAAATATTTTCCGGGTTATTTTGGCGGGAAAGTCTCGTTTAAGTCATCATAGGAAAACTGGTCCGATTTAAATCACGGTTTAAATCAAGCTTTAAAGGGATGGTGAACCG
>JAZHYW010049819.1:0-18081 GCA_037355805.1 Ixodes ricinus
CAACACCTTTGATTTCAGTTACGTATTGCTTATTTCACTTCCTCAATCGCATGAAAGTATAAGAGGATGTCAACGGTGGATGAATTCGTCGTATTTTTCTGTTTAACGAGCTCACTGTCATTACAAGGACCACTTACAGATGGCGCAGTCATAGCTCGCGCAATGCGTGATAGCTTTTCTTTTAAAACAGCGACGATCAACCCAAAAAAAACGATATGCTTTCGCAGCTTTCACGGAATATCACGTTAGAAAAATGAAACGCTGCAGCCACCGTTCAAAGAGCCTCGCAACCTCCACCAATTGCCGTTCATCGTCAACAGAATCTCCGTACGACTGAGTATACACTGTAACAGAACGCCCTAGTATAGATTAACTAAATATGAGCATATACGAGTTTCTCTATGAACACCTCGAGAACTAGCTCCCTGTCTCGTCTATCGAGCGAATGATGTCTTCCGGTAATAGTGACTCAGGCGCCTACCTGAGGATGTCTCATGGCTTCAAGGTTACTGCACTTTAACAGCGAATCGCTCGTCACAACACACCATACAAGAAGTACGTGAGTTTGCCTCCTAATTCCAGACATGACACGATCAGAGATACATGCCCGTACTCTAGCTAACCCCGACTTCATCACAGTTTTAGTAGATAGTTCCGATAATAACCCCGATAATAGCGTTACCAGATTTCCCGCGGGTGTTTTGGCGCACGCATCGTTTCGTTGTCGGTCGTCGTTATCGAAGTTACCGGAACGCAAATGCTCAAACTCCCTCATTTCTCGAGTCACTAGTCCAGCGAAGTCACTAGTGACGTCTGAAGTCACTGGTAAAGCTACGGGCCAATCTTTGAGCTCCAGCATGAACGCAATATGGCGAGGTGTTGGCTACTCCGACTCCATACTGACGTGAGTCACGTGATCCATCGAGGGGCGCGGTGCCGGACCAGCCAAGCGGGTGAAGCATCGTCTCACCTGAAGCTCTGCGGAAGCCCTGCGAGGCACGTGGCAGCGTCGACATCGTCGTCGTCGTCGCCGACGCCCGGCTGGCCCGGCGACCGTCTCCGTCCAACCCTCGTTTGCGCCAGGCTCCAACGCGAAATCGACGAGAAATAAACGGGCGCGCTGTGCGAGCACGACGCCACGCAAAGCGACCTCGCCGTCGGCCAACTGATAACTCAAAGCCCCCTTTCCTTTGTTGATCGTTTTCACGGCGATCCGATAGGGCCCAGCCCCGCGCGAGCGCTCTCTCGCCGCGTTCACTGTTCGTCACCGGTGGACAAAGGCAGACGCGCGTCGTCGTCAAAACGCCCGAGCGGAAGTGCCGGCAGCGCGCAGTGGTCGGCCGCGTCGAGTTTCTCTCGGCCGCGTTCCAAAATGCACGCCGCGCGCCTCTACTACCTACCGTACGAAGGTCGCGTGGTAGAGGCCTCGCGCGTCCTCCCTGTCCGCCAAACTTCCGCACAAAGTTGGCGGGTTCCGTCAAGTTCGCCGAGGTTATCGGGAGTTGTAATAATTGTGCTCGCGTGTTTGCTCGGACAGTGGGAGGTTAGTGAGCTCCAATGGGCGTCCCGCTGTCTCCGCTGTCGTTGAGAAATGTAGCCATGTGCATCATTACAAACCGCCGGCCTCTTAACGTGCACCATGCAGTAGTCGATATACACAATCGCACGCCGATACGGAGCTTTATCCAGACCGAAAAGGGGTCCCTGCGGTCTGCAGCGCGAGCTTTCGCCTCACGCGACCCGAGGCGTTGGCACACTCGGCCACCGGTACCACGTGAGTGATAGACCTTTTCCGAATTCCTCGACGGAGCGGAACAGGCCCCTCCCGGAAAGTCCCCGCCCCTTGAGCAGAGCGAACGCTGGCGACGAGGCGAGAGATTGCTTCGTACAAACAATTTGTATATGCTTCGAGCATGTGTGCGCGCAAGTTTTGTACGAGCAATATGACACGAAGAAACAATACAGCGGCTGAAGACTGTCTTCTGTATGCTATATTAACAGTATGACCGCGGTTTAAGGGGACCCAGCGAATATTCGTTTTTGTTTCTTCTTCCTTTGGGTTTAATATTTACGTTTAAAGAAAATACAACGAGACATTTACGACCCAAGTAGGACTGGAGAAGAAACAAATTCACGAGAACAAAGACAATGGCAAACATAGAGTCGCGACTATAAAATGCAAATTGAAATTGGGTGAACGAAGCACATACGTTGATATTCACGCAGAAAACGAGGAACAAAATCCACTATCGACCAGCGTGGGTCTAGACCGCGCGGATGAAAACAAAGCAACCAAACGGTTGAAATATGTAGAATTAGGCTAATCATAATCTCGAACTGAATGAAGTATAGACACGCGGCAATTACATTTCCAATTTGATACGAGAGACGTTCCCTTTATTTCTGCCAAATTGCGCAAAACGTAAATGTCGACGACCAAAATGAACGGATAATAACAACGACAAAAAACAGCTAAGCCCCAGATTCCAACAACATCCTCGCTTCACGGACTAAGACGAAAGAACAAAACGTCCATTCATGAAGGCGTGCTGTGCGACGGAAGGTGGCATTAATTAACGAGAATCACGGCACTGGAATGTTTCCAAAGTTAACACTGTTTCGGGAACATCTATCGACCGTTGCGCGTGGAGTCAGGGACAAATTCCATTCATGATCATCTTTTTTTTCTTTTTTTAATGTAATGCTTACTATTAGTATCAAACGGCAACTGGTAGTTTTCATTTTGCTCTGTATCTTTTACTAATGTGGGCGATGAATGGAGTGAGCGAGCGCGACAGCTCAGCAGCGCATGACGTCGGAAACGGGTGTCAATCATTCTAAGGAACCCACCTCGAACCAGTGCTCTCCCCCAAAGCGGGCCGGTCGCTACGGCGAAACGAGAAATGCGTGGCCGCAGTGCCTCCCCCGCGGACGATGCTGCCCTCCGGCGCACCGGTGCTCAACAAGAAGCGCACTCAACGGAGCTCTACTGATCCACTCGGACCTCGAACGATGAACACCTCACGAAGAAGGCGAGAAGGGCAGGCTTCAGTTATCCCCAGCTCCAGCACGCGCCTTCGCCAACGCTTCGGCGTCTCAGCCCCTCGAGCGCGGGCGCGCCGCCAAAGCTGAGAGGGAGGCACGGATCGCGTGCTGGAGTTCTCCGAGAAACACGGTGTTCTCACCTTGTCAGTGACGACACCACTGTTTGACGCAAACTGTCCCACCGAACAGTACGCTACCGAATTACAATAGAGAGTAGTAGATCGTTCCGATGACTCCGATAACATACCCGATACTCCGCCGCCGCCTTGCGAATGCATCGATTATCGGTATCGTAGGCATCGGAACGATCTACTAAACTCTAGTGATAAAGTTCGGAAGCCGGTCGTAAAGATATGGCAGCGTAACGGCCGGGGCCTGAGTGCTCCGTTTTAGTGTTAATAGAGCAACGTTGGCAGAAATTCCTCACGTTTTGGTGAAATGTATCGGAATGCAGCGAGAGGAGCACTTCGACGCAAACGGCGAAGCAGTCAGATTACTGCCATTCAACCCACGATAGATTCGATGAGTTAAATACCCATTTACAATATCGGATATGATATGGTATGGTAGAGGATACCTTCTACTTCTTGGAACAAAAATATAAAGCGGCGCAGTTTTAATACCTAATGTCATCCGATGAGAATAATTCTTTGCTACCGAAATAAATTACCAGCGGCTATCTTTTGGTGTTTAAATGAAACCGAACTAGACTAGCTTTCGGTGGAAACTGATTTTAATCAAAACCAAGAAAATGGGAACGAATTCGAGTAAATACATATTGTAGATACCGTAATTGCGCCATTATTTTATTCTGTCAGAGTTCCTGTTTCAAGCTTAAAGAAAACCTGTAGCGCCTGTACCCGAAAGTGTCTCGTGAGAGAGGCACTTGGCGCATGTGCCATTGGCTCCATGCGGCGCTTTCACGAAAAGCTCTTTCGCTTCCGGTAAGCCGCGTTCCGCCATTGTGATGAACAACGTCCGACCTTTACCCATTAGTTTACAGCGCACGATTACGTGTTGGGATCGCCTTGGCTGTTGGCGAGATGCACGCAAGAACATGGGTAGATGCTCCGTCCACGGCAGAACTCCATAGACAGTTTTTTTGGACCGTACGCCAAAGCATCGCGTACTCGAGGAAGTTGCGGGTCGGGAGTGGGCATGCGCAGAACGCATTAGCAGGACTAGCGTACTGCGCACGCACGCAACGCTGGGGATTTTGTGTTGCGTGCCAGCGTTCCGTTTGCGGCCCCTGAGGAGCTCGAGAGATCTCGGGTCCAGCAGGCGCAGTTTCAAGATGGCGGTTACCTTGACTGCCGCAATATGGACGACATGCATGGTGTTCGCGAAGTTCAATGTTACCTAAGGTTACATGATTTGAACGTGCTGGTCAAGCACCGAGGCAGCCAGCTCGAACGATCTGGGTAAGAAACCCTGTCACGCAGTACTGGCCCCTGTCCTAAACCTTCGCTAATACTACGTGTACACCATACCAAATGAGCCAGAGTAACGTTGGCCATACACCACACAGCCTGGGTCACACTGCTAACACATCATGCAGAAAACAGCCTGCAAACTCGAATCACCGCAACATCCGTGGTTCGAATGTGCGCGTGTCCAGGGTCTTCTCCTTAAAGGGGCACTGACACCCCAAAGGTCGTATTTTTTTTTATTGTCAAAAACGACGCAAGCTGTAGTCATAAACACGCAAAAAAAACCGCATCGCGAAAAAAAATTTCTCCGCGCGCGCGCGCGCGCCTTTTTATTTTTGGCGTTTAAATCTCCCGCCGCTACCTCCTTGCTTCTTTTGATCGATGACGTCAAAAATCAGGAAATTTAGAAGCTTTGTAGGCGGCATTTCTATAACATTTAATAACGGCAATCGTAAAACATGTTTTTTAACGCAATTGCGAACGCACTATGGCCCCTCTTTTTGAAATACCGAAAATCAGAGTTCGGTGAGATGTCCCTTCCTAGATTTGTGTCCTCCCTCAGAAAACTCGGCGGCGCTCGAGCAGATCGGCGAGTCGGCGAAGAAACCGGTTTTTTCCCGCGCCGGCTCCCTTCTATCCCGCCAGCTCGCCTCCTCCTCGCATCGGGTCAGCGGAGGTCCGAGAAAAAGTCGAGTCGGAGGAGACCGCAAAATTTGACTCACTGCACTGGCGGGGATCGCGCGGGAACTTCAAATTCGGCATTTGGAAATTGTTTCTTTAATTCACAAATACTGAATTCCCAAGTTTCGAATTTTGAGGGTAATGTCCCGGCACCGTTTTCAATCGTTTCGGATAATAAAAAAAATATGATTTTGATGTGTCAGTGCCCCTTTAAGCTCATTGCCGTGCGGAATTCGAAGCACGAATCTCGCGGTGACTCGCGTTCGAATTTGTATGTAGACTGTCCTTTGTATGATGTAAAAACCAGTGTGACCCCGGCTTACGAGAGAGTGCGCTGCACACATAATGACAGAATGTTCCAAGGACACGCTTCGGGCATCTTCGAAGCATGTTTGCTTCATACATTCTTACGACATGTCTGCTGACAGTTTTGTATGACCACCGTCATACGAGGAAGAAACACGCCCCAGACCTGCAGACGGAATCTGACGTATTATCATCCGCGGCTTTAGGGCTCCACGCTATCCGATACCATAAGCTGAGACATAATTCTAACTTTAAATCGTGCAAGCCTTTTCATTTTTTTTTCTTTTTCCTGCTTTTTTTACAAACTGTTTTTCAGAAAAACAAATTAATGTGATTTGTTGAATCGCAAAAACAAACTATGCATTGCTGAACGCTCAGTTTTCGCCTAAATGTAGCGCTAACGGTGCCCAAGTTTCAGAGCTGAACCTGTCTTTTTACGGAAAAAGCAGTCAGAATCTTCAATACACATGACAAGATCGCTGCAATTATCAAGAACCTCGATGTTTCAAGCAGCCGAATGGAGAGCAAATTTTAAGACTCATTTCCCCCGCTGAATAGTCTTGACGACTCCTCCGAAGTGGAGCAGCCAAGAAAGTTGAGCAACGCGATTCGAGAGAAATCGCAGACCCTGAGAGCACGAATAGGACGGTACTTTCGCCAGCTCCATGCCAACACAGGCTGGATAATTATTAATTTCGAGAAAAGTCCGTTGGAAGACGACGCGCTGTTTGAGCTTTCCTGCAACACATCTTTGCAACGAGTGTTCTTGTAACGCCCCCTTGCTAATGTGTGAAGGGCGAGTGCTGCTTTCGTAATACCCTCACATGTGCGAGAAAGCACCCAGTCTCTTGCTGTACTTTTCAATGACCCTCCTGCGTGAAGTCACGTTTTATGCATTGGTTTACCCAAATTCCAAGTCACTAAACTGGATTATGTTGATTGTTTGAGTCAAGCTAACGGCTTCGATTTTCTTCCAGTGAGCTGACGTCAGCAGCCCTGTTTACTCCATGTAAAACTACTTTTTACACCAGTCGTGTACAGCGAGTGCCAGTTGATATCAAAAACCTATAAGGCTATAACGTAATCCGGGCATTTGCAAATATAGTCCCCTTTTTTGGCCCTTGCTTAGCGTGCCTTTTTATACGTACTTTATCGTTATCAATGTTGTACCCAGTAAAGGTCCCTGAATGGTGTCTTAGTCGGTTATGGGGGTCCGCCACGGCCGAAAGCTTGGAAACCGCTGCTCTAGAACACCTTTGATTGGACACCTTATGTCTTGGAGCATTTGTAAGACACGATAAAAAGTGCCGAATGACAACATGGTGTAGTGCACTGTGGAAAAAAATATTGGAGTGGTGCAATGGTTGGTACACCTCCCGGTTATGAGGAAACCCGGCCCTTGAATCCTGGCTATGACAATACTGTAATTTGATTACTTTGTTATCTTTATTTCCAAAATGAGTTGCCGGGCAAGTTATTTTCATTTGATGACTACGGTTCAGTCATACAACCACAGAGAAGAAGCCTTGTCTGCCAGGGTCTCCCTTCTGGTAAACTACTGCAAAGTAGCAGATGTTAAACACGCTCGATTGAACAATTTATGGATATTAAAATAATAATTTCTAAGTAACTGTAGATTGGCATGGAAGCACACGTCCAGTGGTGTCCCTTTCTGGGGAGACAGAAAAAGGTTTTCTTCTATAATATTTTTTTTCGTGACTATGGCGCTGGAGTTCCTTTCAGCACATCATACCTTGATGTGCTAAAAAACTTCCGCTGCCAGATCATAACGGTATCAGAACATTGGAGTTCGTGGCATCGCTATGATTAGAATATAGCTAGGAATATCAGGAACTGTAGAGTTCTTTACAACGGCGTACGTAACACGAGCCCGATCGCATAGCTTAGAAGATACCTCCTGACGTAAGCTCTTGAGCACAACACAAGACTCAAAAAAACAAAACAAAATGTGGATTAATAAAATGTTTAAAAAGTGCTATGGTTACAATGGGACTCGGGGAGATGGAAAACGATTGAAATCTCTTGTTAAAAATAAAGGTGCACATTGAAATTCGTTAACTGTTTAGAGCCAATTATAAATTATATTATCTGCACAATTCTGTATTGCGTGCTCGCATCACTATGCTAATAAAGGTTGTACGTGATTATGAACAAGTTCTGCACGCATCTCGACTTTTAAATTTGTGTATAGACCGACACGCGGGCTTGACGTCACGGAGCTGCGGCGGCGCTGCGATCGCGCCGGAGCCGGGTGGTGTGGGCAGAAGGGCGCACGTTTCGCATGGGCGTCATAGCATTTCAGCATGCCGCGAAGCTGTGTTGCCGTTAATTGCACCGAAAGGTACAAGAAAAGTAGCGGAGTGAGTTTCCACAAGTTCCCGGCAGACTCTGAAAGGCACAGAAGGTGGATAATATCCGTGGATCGAAAAGAATGGTCGCCTCGCGCGAACGACCGTTTGTGCGGCAAGCACTTTCTTGAAGGCAAGTGCGGCTTCCATTTCAATCTCCGTCCCGAGGCTTGCTTATGTGCAGGGAAACCGTCGTCTGATCGAGACCACCCGGATTTTGTTCCCACGGTGTTCGCGCACAAAGCACCGGCCAAGCGCTCGTCGGAGGCTCGCTACGCCCGTGCTACCAAGCAGAAGGGGATCGGCGACAGAACGGCAGTGTTGTAGGCGTTACCGAAAAAAGTAACGAAATACGTTACTCGTTACTTGCAAATAAAAGGTACGCGTTACCGAGCTACGTTACCTAAAAATAAAAGGAACGCGTTACCGCTACCGATAAAAAGTAACGCACGTTACTTCTGCGTTACTTTTTAAATTATGATTTAACACGTTTTACTGTTTTGACGATACAGGTATGCATAAGCTCATATATCAAGAAACATTATGTTCATGCAGAAACTGAACATAATTACTTTATCTCTTTTTACGGTTTCACCTAAATACTCACGAGAAAAAACGCAAAGAAAAACGCAGAAAACTCAGAAATTCACATGGCTTGACGCCTAAAAACACGGAAAAAATTGAAGTGTAATTTCTTTAAGACTTGGGAAGTAGTAACGAGTAACGTAACTACGTTACTTGAAATAGTAACGTAAGTACGTTACCCGTTACTGTGTCGAAAAAGTAACGAGTAGGTTACTACGTTACTGAAAAAAGTAACGCGTTCCTGGTAACGCCGTTACTTGTAACGTGTTACCGCCAAGACTGCAGAACGGACAAAGCGTTACTGCTTGTCATGCCTTGTGGTCATGAGGGTAGGAAAAATATCATACCTTGACTTGAAGACGCTGTGTGTATTTAATCAATTAATAAATACACTTCCGCAGACCCACAGTCTGCTGATCCCGCCGGCAGTGCGGAAACCGACTCGAAGTAATCGTAGGCCTCGAGAGACTTGTACGCCTGCACCGTGTCGGCCGTGAACTGGCTTGGCGAAAAAACTAAATAAACGACGACGTGAGCCGTCGACTTCGGTGGCAGCAACTTCACGTCGGAAGTCCAGCAGGCCTTGTTTGCGGCGTACGGATCCTCGAAGGCAACGCCGTCCACGCACAGTTTGTTTCGATACCGCTGCCGTTCAGGCTCGGGTAGCGAGCTCAAATAGTCGGGCATAGCATACGACATACGTTGTCAGGAAATACGACGCACAAATAAAGCTAGAAGCGTCCCTACAACGTCAACAACGAGCGCACGCCACACAACGCAATGGCGAAAACACGGAGAGCCGGGCCGCTTTTGCCCACATAGCTTCCGCGCATGCGCGGCCTTCCGGCCGTGTTGGTAAACAGAGCCGCTCCGCGTGTCGGTCTATACATATAAAGAAAGACGACAACATTCAATCCACCAGACAAGAAAAATTACGGTTTTGTTCCAAATAAGAATTCAAATATAAAAAAAACTCGAGTCCTTCATTCCTTAAAAAAAAAAAAGAGGCTGTTTACCTAACATAGCGCGACAGCACGGCCGCGCTGACCCTGAGGTAGAATGACAGCGATAAACTAGATGCGCGTCACGCAGCCACCGAGAAGTACAGACTAGTGCCACTAAATAAGCTACGCTTCAAAGTAACGGCACTTGGCCATATTGTGGCTTAAAATCATGGCTGCCAATTATCTGAAGCTTTATCTGAAATCACAGGAAACGCTTTTCCGTCCCCCACAAATGTTTAAACAGTCCGCGACAAAGCAAAGCAATATTACATGAGCTTACTAACACCGAATATGATGCTGAGGAAGTCGCATTTTTGAATCATGACGATCGGCAGTTGCGTCTGCTCTGCACAAGCCCCAATATGGCGGCGCCCACAACAATGTCGGAGACGCAGCCGATGCTACAAGCGCGAGCTCCGGGCTTCCAGCGTCCCTGCCAAGCACGCGTGCTCGTGCAGTACAGGCACTGTTCAGGGCCACACGCTCGTGCTTGTAGCATCGGCTGCGTCTGGACCCAAGCTGAAACGAAGTATAAGCGCAGCTCATTTAGTGGCTCTAGTACAGACGTGAAGGAGGAACGCCGGTGTCGTGCGCATACATTTAGGCTCGCGAACTAATCGCGAACAGACGTGCTTTGCCACCCTAGCGGTTGAACTACTGCTTTGTCCAAGATGGGGTCCGTTGAAAAAATCGCGACCAAGCTTTCCGCGTGTGTATTCATTTCCGATGCCAGCTTTCCCCGCAGGTAAAAAACGCGCTCGGAAAGCAGTCACTCAGTCTTCTCGTTGTCAGTACTGCCATGTCGAACGGAGACTTTCGATACCGAGTTACTTAACGCACTTTGCGCCTTACCTTTGCTATTCCTTGAGCCACAGTTCCTTCATCAGCACCGTACATCACGGAGGAGTGGTAGACCATTCGTGAAGCCGAGAAGCCGCTCTCAAAAGAGCAAATTTGAAGCAGCCTACTTGGCATATTGCTGCACGTGGTAACGAGAAAATATCCCGTCGCGAAGCGAGAAAGAAGGTTAAATCGTTCGCAACCAGATGATTGCCATCCCACTGCATCATTATTTAAGGTCCTAAAAGTAAAAGCAATTCAGCAAATTTATCCGTTCAAACTTTTAGCAACCGTATCGTAGGGCTGTTCAGCAAAACAACGTTCATTGCATTCACTTAGCTATAACTTAAAACATCGCGTCATCCTGCGCGACCTTTGGCAAAATCAGCCCGGGGTAATCCGTCCATCCCTGCACAAATTACCTCGACCAGACGCTTCATTTTAATTTGTCCACCATACTAAACACTCTGTACAAAAAGAGTATACATTTAGAGGCACTTTCACATAAAGGGTTAGTAAATTTGAGTTTTTCTCTATGACTTTTTGAATACTGGCGTTGTTTTTATCCTGTGGGCTTTCTTGTGTATTTGCTGACCGCTCTCGTGGTTTATTGTCGGGTATTGTGTTTTTCTTTTTTTTTTGTTGCCTAAAGTGCTAATTACAGCAAAACATTTGTATAAGATGTGTCTACATTTATATCATATTTAGTAGTTTTTGTGTTTTTTGTTTTTATTTACCTTTCTGCTGTTCCGAACTGCACGGGGACTGGGACCCTCCTCAAGCTGCTACCCAGAAGCTTTTTGTTCCAAGTCCCCTGTTGTCATGTAAGGAGATGTGACAACAAATAAAACTCTGAGTTGATTTGATTTGATTTGATTTGATGACAGGGTTGAGCAGAGTAATTGATAAATAGCTAGGCTAAGTGGCGTTGGTTACAGCCCAATTCATGTGTTACAAGAACATTTTTATTTGTTCACGTCGCCATTCCGCTTCGGGCACCTTTATTATACACACATGTAGATACACTACCCGTACCACAAGCATCACCTGAATATATACATTGAGCGCATACACAAACACGTCACATACAAACATACAAAACAACAGAACACTAACCCGATTTCCACTTCCGAGTTCTGCTTTTCCTCCTTTCATACTAGTCGTTTTGAAGGTACAGATTTTCTCGGTGAGCATCTACGCAATAAATAATATTCCCAGTGTCACGTTTTGCGACCGGCAAGAAGAGGACGAAGTTGATGTCAAGGCCTCGAGGAGCAACAGTGGTTCGAAGTAAAGCCCCGATCATGTTTAAAGTAGCGCAAGGTTTGTCGATGCACGAGGCTGCAACGTGCAGCCCTTGGGAGGATCATGGCAGGCACAGTGCAGCCCTGAGCTAGATTTCAGACGCCATGTTCTTGCCAGAAGTGGCGCGCGGCACGTGTCTCAAGCATTTCCACAACAATGAATGGCGCCACTTTTCCCAGGATAGAGGGGCTTTAGTTCGAAGCGGTGAGGCGGCCAAGATTTCAGCAATGATCTGAAGAGAGCGACGGCATCGGGGGTGTTCGAAAGCTGTGGATGAAGAACCCGCGCGACGACCCGAGAACGTACACAGAGGTGCATGTCCGGCGACGACCGAATGTGTGGAGCAAATTCAGTGTCCAAACGAAGTCTCAGGTAGTCAAGGCAGCGGCCAAAGAAACCTGACGGAAGGAACAGAGAAGAAGTGTCTGACGCGACTACAGTTAAATCTTGGCAACGACCCGAAGATGAATAGCTATATAAACTATAACAAGGACACTAAGCCCGACGCATTTGGGCGAGATCACCAACATTGCGGACCACAACTGAGATCGTCATGTGGGCAGCATATGTGAAACTTTCATAAACTTCGTTACATTTTTATATAATCAGAAAATGTTAATCTTTTTTTTTAGAGCGCAGTTCTTAGGCGTTTGTTTCCGGCTTCAGCGGCGTCGGCGTCGGCCTAACCACGCGTTGCATTATGGGACGCTTCCCATAATGACGTCACACGTGGCATCAAGTTTGACTTCACGAGGGCCACTCTTGACGTCACCGCGCGTTGCACTATGGGTGAATTTCCCCGCTAAATTAAGCGGAAAAATTATCCCGCTAAATCTAGTGGGAAAATTGTTGCGCTAAGTTTACCGGAAAATGTTTCCTGCTAAATTTAGGAGAAAATTTTCCCGCTAAATTTAGCGGGAAAAAAATTCTCGGCTAAACTTAGCGGAAACAATTCTCCGCTAAATTTAGCGGAAAAATATTCCCGCTAAATTCACCGGAAAACATTCCCTGCTAAATTTAGCGGGAAATTTTGCCGCTAAATTTAGCGGGAATTTATTCCGCTGAATTTAGCGGGAAAATTTTTAAAATTTAATGCTAAATTGGAGAGGAGCAGGAGAGGAGGGTACGGATGAGGAGGAGGGGCATACCCTTCTCTCCGTTCCTTTCCCTCCTCCTCCTCAAGAGCTGCGCTCTAATTCGGCGTTACAGGAAATTGTGAACGTATTTATTTTTTTATTTTTTTTATTACCTTCTTTCTTATAAATATACTTCTTTCCTTCATCGAGCGCATTAGTTTTCTCATCCCAACAGTTGGCTCCTAAAGCGTGACGCCGCGAGCATGTTGATTTTTTTTTCGGTAATGTCATAACTCTGAATTTATTTTAAACGGTTCAAGAGATGAATCTTTTAGTAAAAGTAAACGCTCATGCCGGAATTATTCGAAAGCCAATAAACACAAGCCGCTCCACTGCGGTTCCAAGCCATGTGTTTGCTTCCCCTCACAGCCGCGAGGTGTCGAACCGAAATTTTTATCGGTTCGGTTCGGGTTCGGGTTCACAGCTTTCGGTTCAGTTCCGGTTCAGCTCCGGGGAGAAAAACATAACGGTTCAAACCGGTTCGAACCGGTTCGAACCGGTTTGAACCGCTAAATTGAGAATTTATTTTCCGCGGTTTCTCGGCAATAGTCACTATTGCCGCCGTGAAACGAGTAACTGTGTAGTTGTTTATCGTTCGTACAATCCACTTTTATTTTCCGGTACAAAAAATAAGAAATTGCGTTATTTATTTTGACGCAACAGTAAAATAAAATCTAGATTAATATAAAAAAACGTCGTGTTTATACGACTGAGCATCCATTTGTTTACCTCAGTCGTATATATTTTACCTTAATCGAAAGGTACTCACGAAGTACCGTAGGTCACCTAAAATACCCGTGATTGGTACAACTTTGCATCGCAGTATTAAAAGCTGAATCGTAGTTGTGCTCTTGAACTAGGGAATTAATTGCAGTGCATAAAATCATGAAATGGGTATCTCGTCGCCGTATATATTATGAAATATACTTTACAAAATACGTTTTACAATATACAGGGAGCAACCGTAAGGACCAGCATAATCTACACGCCTTGCAAAATTCGAATTCCAAACGTACATATCTGAAATTGGGCGCGCGAACGTAGTTTCCCAAGAAGTTTTATGTCCAATTTGTTTCTCTAGAGATAGATCGATTTTCGGGTCGTGAAGTAATAAAAATAAAGCAAAATCGGAGACCGTGCATTTCCTGTGCCCTAAACCAGCCTCGTCTGCACACTGGTTTCTGAGCTCACTCCCGGGTAGATTGCTGAACGCAAAAACGCCGAAACTCAATAGCAGATGCTGGCGATGAGCAAGATAATCGCTATAATTAATACTTTTAACGAAATCTATGAACAATGTCCACCTGGGAGCAAGCTCACAAACGAGTGTGAAGATGATGTACATCCGGTACAGGGCATAGGAAATGTACGATCGCCGTTTTCGCTATATTTTTTAATATTTTACTAACTATGATTTTAACTCAAAACAAAAAAAAATCAAAACTTCTCGCGAAATTACGTTCGCGTGCCCAATTTTAGGTATGTATACATTTTCAATTCGAATTTTGCAAGGCGAGCGAAATGTGTTAGTCCATACGGCCGCACCCTTTATATGATGGCGACGCAACTGAGCTAAAAGCAATTGAAATATTTATGACAAACGCATGCACTTGTAGTCACTCTGGGTCAGTGATATACCTTTTATAGAAACGCTGACAATCACAACACTTGTTTTCCTACCTAACACCTTTTACACTCAGCGCCGTGATGCAGGCGAAGAATCATGCCGATAAAAGATCAAAATGGTTCACTATAATTTATACGCAGCTTCGCACTCAGATTGAATCTGGCCTAAAATAGCGCGTACTCAAGTGAACATTTTTCTTATACAGAATAAACTGGCATAGCCGGGGTTTTGAGGTTTGTTCTTGAGAAGATGCCGGTCAATTCCATTTGAAAATAAGCATCGCACTTGCTCATTGATATTTTATTTTATTTATTTATTTATTTATTCATTTATTTATTTATAACATACTGCAGGCCTTGATTAGGCCCTTGCAGGTGTGGGGTACATATCCAAAAGATGCAATTAATAAAAAGAGGACACATTTCAATATTTCAACTATTGTTTTACATAACTAACAATAAGAAGGAGAGCAATGACTGTCGGAATAAACGATCAACGTACCGATCCAAAAGATGCAAACATATATATATATATAAAAAAGGCAGATTTCAAAATTTCAACCATCGTTTTACATAACTAGCAATAAAGAGAATAGCAATGACTGTGAGAATATACAATCAACGCTCGAATACAAAAATGTGACAGAAAATATAATGGGGTGATAATTTAGTGCTTTATTAAAATCAGGGAGATCAAAAACTTATAGGGCAGTTTGTTCAAATTAGATATAGTGCGTGGAAAAAATGACAACTTGAAAATATTAGTTCGAGCAAATATAAGCTGAAGAGAAAACTCATGGTGGTTCCTAGAACAAAATAGTATTTCATGCTCTACTCGACATAACAACTTTGACAGTCTGCGTGCGTAATCGTCATAGTTCTGTCACGCTTCCCTGTGGACTTTGTTTTTGTCCAGCCCAAAGATACATAAAATTGCTTTTCATGACATAAAGGAGGCGATAACAAAGCTCTATATGTTTGACAAGTTATATATGTGTGAGGAACACAGTTATTTAACGCTATTACAAATAACTTCGGGCCTATCGAGGATAAAAATGCCAAAAAATATTTGCAGAGCATCTTTCAGATAATTTGCGGGTGGATATACTAATGATGTATATCTTTAAGGTGATCGACCTTTCATTTATATTGTGAAACCTTCAGTTAGTAATTAAATATAGTTTTATTATCATCAATAAATGTAACTGTATTAAGTTCACATAACTGAAAATAATGAATTGACGGGCAAGTTAGTTGTTGACAGACATAATCAAAGAGTAACGTATAGAAGACTTGATAAACCTTTTAGTTGAAAGTTAGCGCTTGTCCTGTGTTTTACTTCTTCTCTGTCCCGTCTTTTATGCGGTACTCTTTTACCATGTCACATAACTGCTTGAGACCGATACGGGAGGACGATACTTGAATACACCAGGTGTTGAAGGCTGTAGAAATATGTTTTTTTTATTTCGCCGTTTGGCAGTGTGAAACACCGGGTCGCGGGATATGCCTAAAAGGACTTAGTGCTCATATGATAGATCTGAAGTTAAATACACAAAATGGGCAGAAAGAGAACGATAATAAATGGTAATCTTCAAAAGAATCTGATGCGCGGCGCTTTAACGCAAAATAAAAATGGTAGAGATGTAATGATATTCCCAATTACACATAAATAGCCCAAAGGACAGACGAAGATTCTTATATCACTAACTTAAATTACATCTGGCCATCAGTTTGTATGAACTCCAAATTTCGGGAAATACCGCCTCGGGAGGTTAATGTTACATTCGGTTTGACGTGCACTTGTTTTTGGCACTCACTTTACAACTTTGTGCTTTCAGTCATGCGCTCTAACATTTTATTTGGCTGCTATATATCATCGCGAGACTGCAACCTATACTGCACAAATTAACAATGCGGCTATCTACTTTTGCTAGTGTTGCGAACATCGCATTTCATGAGGAAACTGAACTGTTTAACATGGTTTGCACGTGACGTCATCGCACTATGCTGGTGGTAATAGACCTTTCGGGAAATATGTGGCACCCCCACCGTATGCTTGACGCATTGTGACGTTCCGATGTACGGCACGTGAGATTAGTCAGGAGGTGAGGACGAAGTTGACGTTGGTTTAACGTTCTGTGGTTTTAGAACACAGAAAAGGCAGAAGAAAAGCAAAACGGAGAATGCGATGAGCTCCTTTTGTGTTCGCTTTATTTTTTGGGCGTTCTAAGCTCCTAAAGATAAGAGAGAATGAACCGCGTCGCTACTAAAATATACGAAGCGTTCGAGCTTGCACGAGCGTATATCGGAACAGCCCCACAATTCCCACTGCCGCGAGGTCCCCTGGGATTTTCCGGAAGGCTCTATTGCGATTAGCTCTTAGTCAGAAAATAAAAACAGGACGTGCAAAATGCACGCTGCAGAAGGTTCACTTTGAGTGCAAGCCATGTATTTGAGAGACACAAATTATTCTTGCTTGGTGCGGCGTCGTGAAGAAGGGCGCGAGCATCTGGCACCACGAAAACGCGCTTTCTGGTTAGAGTATATTTTGCAAAGATAGTTGTTTCCGGGGCCACGCTTTTTTGTCTGCCGAAGATGAGGAGCAGAGGAACCTTTACAACACAGTACGCTTTTAAAAGTACCCCCCCCCCTCTTTTTTTCTTACTTTTTTCGTTGCTCCTTTAGAGAATACTTTTTCTTCCTGAGGGACTCCCTATTCCATTTGTGGGTGTTAATTCGACAATTATAGTTGTGTCACTTGATTAAGATAACTCTCCATTGCTTTTATTTTGCACCCAAAAATAAACAAGATACGGAGGTGGTCGAAGCTTGGGGAAAAATGCCCCTCCGAGGCCACTAAATCTTTCTTTTCAGATATCCCTCCCGTACACAGTTGTAGTTCGATGTAACATAGGATTAATTCATAAGACATTTCGTAAATGCTTCACGGGGACAACTATCTGAGGCAGTTCAGGAACAACGAAAACATGTTTGGGCGCGTCAATGATGTGTACGTGCAAGATTGGTCGTGCAACAATTTTTCTACTTTCAGTAAATACCGTAAAGAGCTAATCCCTGACTTTGATAACTTGAAGAAATAGTAATACCAATTAGACGCAGAAAAAATAAAGGAAAGAAACAACCCCCCCCCCTCAACTCGCAATTAGAATAAGCGGCCACGTGAACTGACGCTAATTATATACACGTCAGTGTTCATCGTAGTCATGCACTGGGGTTGGCAAAGCATAGAGTATGGGCTGAGCTTCAGACATTGTTAAGGTTCAACTATCCTCATCTTTAATTGAACACGACCCATTACTTGAATGTTTGGCGATGCTGATTGTTATGAACCCGAGCACTCGACTCCGGCTCATGACAAGCGAGTACGTTAGGGAGCAACATGACTTACGGTGCGAAGTCGTGATGTCATGTGACGCCACGGTGTCAACAACGCCAATAAATCTAATGACACTCTAAATTTAAATTGATTCGACGCAGTGAGTCACATGACGTCACTGGGCCAAGTGACGTGACATTACTTGACAGCATGTCTTGACACTAGGGTGCCTCGAGCGCGTTTCCGACTGGTGTATTTAGTGTCCCATCTCTCCCAAACATCAACAGTAGTCCCAAAGTGTCACCAAATTACGTCATAAAAGCTGGAGTATTCTGCTGTCGGGTGACACGATCCTGGCGGTTGGTCGTAAAAATGCTGGCAAAAGCACCAGCGAACGCGAGTGTCGCTGTCGTCATG
>JAZHYW010049820.1:0-10759 GCA_037355805.1 Ixodes ricinus
AGCAACTGCTGAGCGTCTTTCAGATGCCACAGCCAACTCCAGTCCCCTGTTGACTGGCCTCGATGACACATCCATCGAAAACGGTGCTGCTTCGCAGTTGAGCCTTTATATCGGTTCTTAAGCCTGGCTGACATGTTAGCGAGCTTCCCTGTCTCAACACCTAAGCATTTGCAGGGTGTTTCTGAAGGTGCTTGTAAGAATGACTTCATTCAAGTGCCTCTGGGCATAAATGGGGCTGGCGTTCGTTCCTGTGTAATTTTAGGGAATAACTTCCTAATTGAAATGCAGGGCTCAGGAGCAAACTGCTGAGGCGCCTTTCAGCTGCCACAGCCAGCTCCAGTACCCTGTTGACTGGCATCTGACGAGCACATCCATCGAAGGCAGTGTGCTGCTTAACGCAGTTGAGCCTTCTGCATCGGTTCTGCTACGGCCTGAGTTGTTAGTGAGCTTCCCTGTCTCGGAACACCTAAGCATTTGCAGGGTGTGTATCTGAAGGTGCTTGTAAGAATGACTTCATCCAAGCGCCTCTGAGCACAGATGGGGCCGGTCGTTGTTCATGTAATTTCGAGGAATAAGCTTACTGGTGAATGTGCAGGGCTCCACAGCGACTCAGCTGACGTCTCTCAGATGCCGCAGCCAACGCCGGTGCCCCTGCTGACTGGCATCGATGACACATCCATCGAAAACAGTGCCCGCTTCGCAGTCGAGGCGCTTTGCATCAGTTCTTAAGCCTGGCTGACAGATGTTAAGTCGAGCTTCCCTGTCCTGAACATCTAAGCATTGCAGAGGTGTGGCATGGAGGGTGTTTGTAAGAATGACTTCATTCAAAGTGCCTCCTGAGCATAAATGGGGCTGGTCGTTGTTCATGTAGTGTCAGGGAATAACCTACTGTTGAATCGCAGGGCTCACAGCGACTGCTGGGCGTCTTTCAGATGCCGCAGCCAACTACCAGTGCCCCTGTTGACTGGCATCGATGACATCCATCAGAAACGGTGCTGCTTCACTGAGTGGGCCTTTGCATCAGTTCTGCATCCTGGCTCAACGATGTTAGCGAGCTTCCCTGTCTCAACAACTAAGCATTTGCAGGGTGTTTCTGAAGGTGTTTGTAAGAATGACTTCATTCAAGTGCCTCTATAGCATAAATGGGGCTGGCGTTGTTCATGTAATTTTAGGAATAACTTCTAATGAATGCAGGGCTCACAGCAACTGCTGAGCGTCTTTCAGATGCCACAGCCAACTCCAGTCCCCTGTTGACTGGCATCGATGACACATCCATCGAAAACGGTGCTGCTTCGCAGTTGAGCCTTTATATCGGTTCTTAAGCCTGGCTGAGATGTTAGTGAGACTTCCTGTCTCAACATCTAAGCATTTGCAGGGTGTTTCTGAAGGTGTTTGTAAGAATGACTTCATTCAAGTGCCTCTGAGCATAAATGGGGCTGGTCGTTGTTCATGTAATTTTAGGGAATAACTTCTAATTGAATGCAGGGCTCACAGCAACTGCTGAGCGTCTTTCAGATGCCACAGCCAACTCCAGTCCCCTGTTGACTGGCATCGATGACACATCCATCGAAAACGGTGCTGCTTCGCAGTTGAGCCTTTATATCGGTTCTTAAGCCTGGCTGAGATGTTAGAGAGCTTCCCTGTCTCAACACCTAAGCATTTGCAGGGTGTTTCTGAAGGTGTTTGTAAGAATGACTTCATTCAAGTGCCTCTGAGCATAAATGGGGCTGGCGTTGTTCATGTAATTTTAGGGAATAACTTCTAATTGAATACAGGGCTCACAGCAACTGCTGAGCGTCTTTCAGATGCCACAGCCAACTCCAGTCCCCTGTTGACTGGCATCGATGACACATCCATCGAAAACGGTGCTGCTTCGCAGTTGAGCCTTTATATCGGTTCTTAAGCCTGGCTGAGATGTTAGAGAGCTTCCCTGTCTCAACACCTAAGCATTTGCAGGGTGTTTCTGAAGGTGTTTGTAAGAATGACTTCATTCAAGTGCCTCTGAGCATAAATGGGGCTGGCGTTGTTCATGTAATTTTAGGGAATAACTTCTAATTGAATGCAGGGCTCACAGCAACTGCTGAGCGTCTTTCAGATGCCACAGCCAACTCCAGTCCCTGTTGACTGGCATCGATGACACATCCATCGAAAACGGTGCTGCTTCGCAGTTGAGCCTTTATATCGGTTCTTAAGCCTGGCTGAGATGTTAGAGAGCTTCCCTGTCTCAACACCTAAGCATTTGCAGGGTGTTTCTGAAGGTGTTTGTAAGAATGACTTCATTCAAGTGCCTCTGAGCATAAATGGGGCTGGCGTTGTTCATGTAATTTTAGGGAATAACTTCTAATTGAATGCAGGGCTCACAGCAACTGCTGAGCGTCTTTCAGATGCCACAGCCAACTCCAGTCCCCTGTTGACTGGCATCGATGACACATCCATCGAAAACGGTGCTGCTTCGCAGTTGAGCCTTTATATCGGTTCTTAAGCCTGGCTGAGATGTTAGAGAGCTTCCCTGTCTCAACACCTAAGCATTTGCAGGGTGTTTCTGAAGGTGTTTGTAAGAATGACTTCATTCAAGTGCCTCTGAGCATAAATGGGGCTGGCGTTGTTCATGTAATTTTAGGGAATAACTTCTAATTGAATGCAGGGCTCACAGCAACTGCTGAGCGTCTTTCAGATGCCACAGCCAACTCCAGTCCCCTGTTGACTGGCATCGATGACACATCCATCGAAAACGGTGCTGCTTCGCAGTTGAGCCTTTATATCGGTTCTTAAGCCTGGCTGAGATGTTAGAGAGCTTCCCTGTCTCAACACCTAAGCATTTGCAGGGTGTTTCTGAAGGTGTTTGTAAGAATGACTTCATTCAAGTGCCTCTGAGCATAAATGGGGCTGGCGTTGTTCATGTAATTTTAGGGAATAACTTCTAATTGAATGCAGGGCTCACAGCAACTGCTGAGCGTCTTTCAGATGCCACAGCCAACTCCAGTCCCCTGTTGACTGGCATCGATGACACATCCATCGAAAACGGTGCTGCTTCGCAGTTGAGCCTTTATATCGGTTCTTAAGCCTGGCTGAGATGTTAGAGAGCTTCCCTGTCTCAACACCTAAGCATTTGCAGGGTGTTTCTGAAGGTGTTTGTAAGAATGACTTCATTCAAGTGCCTCTGAGCATAAATGGGGCTGGCGTTGTTCATGTAATTTTAGGGAATAACTTCTAATTGAATGCAGGGCTCACAGCAACTGCTGAGCGTCTTTCAGATGCCACAGCCAACTCCAGTCCCCTGTTGACTGGCATCGATGACACATCCATCGAAAACGGTGCTGCTTCGCAGTTGAGCCTTTATATCGGTTCTTAAGCCTGGCTGAGATGTTAGAGAGCTTCCCTGTCTCAACACCTAAGCATTTGCAGGGTGTTTCTGAAGGTGTTTGTAAGAATGACTTCATTCAAGTGCCTCTGAGCATAAATGGGGCTGGCGTTGTTCATGTAATTTTAGGGAATAACTTCTAATTGAATGCAGGGCTCACAGCAACTGCTGAGCGTCTTTCAGATGCCACAGCCAACTCCAGTCCCCTGTTGACTGGCATCGATGACACATCCATCGAAAACGGTGCTGCTTCGCAGTTGAGCCTTTATATCGGTTCTTAAGCCTGGCTGAGATGTTAGAGAGCTTCCCTGTCTCAACACCTAAGCATTTGCAGGGTGTTTCTGAAGGTGTTTGTAAGAATGACTTCATTCAAGTGCCTCTGAGCATAAATGGGGCTGGCGTTGTTCATGTAATTTTAGGGAATAACTTCTAATTGAATGCAGGGCTCACAGCAACTGCTGAGCGTCTTTCAGATGCCACAGCCAACTCCAGTCCCCTGTTGACTGGCATCGATGACACATCCATCGAAAACGGTGCTGCTTCGCAGTTGAGCCTTTATATCGGTTCTTAAGCCTGGCTGAGATGTTAGAGAGCTTCCCTGTCTCAACACCTAAGCATTTGCAGGGTGTTTCTGAAGGTGTTTGTAAGAATGACTTCATTCAAGTGCCTCTGAGCATAAATGGGGCTGGCGTTGTTCATGTAATTTTAGGGAATAACTTCTAATTGAATGCAGGGCTCACAGCAACTGCTGAGCGTCTTTCAGATGCCACAGCCAACTCCAGTCCCCTGTTGACTGGCATCGATGACACATCCATCGAAAACGGTGCTGCTTCGCAGTTGAGCCTTTATATCGGTTCTTAAGCCTGGCTGAGATGTTAGAGAGCTTTCCTGTCTCAACACCTAAGCATTTGCAGGGTGTTTCTGAAGGTGTTTGTAAGAATGACTTCATTCAAGTGCCTCTGAGCATAAATG
Organism: Ixodes ricinus; assembly: GCA_037355805.1. NCBI lineage: Eukaryota > Metazoa > Arthropoda > Arachnida > Ixodida > Ixodidae > Ixodes > Ixodes ricinus. Next base: position 4,334 of record JAZHYW010049820.1, read on the forward strand.
GGGCTGGCGTTGTTCATGTAATTTTAGGGAATAACTTCTAATTGAATGCAGGGCTCACAGCAACTGCTGAGCGTCTTTCAGATGCCACAGCCAACTCCAGTCCCCTGTTGACTGGCATCGATGACACATCCATCGAAAACGGTGCTGCTTCGCAGTTGAGCCTTTATATCGGTTCTTAAGCCTGGCTGAGATGTTAGAGAGCTTCCTGTCTCAACACCTAAGCATTTGCAGGGTGTTTCTGAAGGTGTTTGTAAGAATGACTTCATTCAAGTGCCTCTGAGCATAAATGGGGCTGGCGTTGTTCATGTAATTTTAGGGAATAACTTCTAATTGAATGCAGGGCTCACAGCAACTGCTGAGCGTCTTTCAGATGCCACAGCCAACTCCAGTCCCCTGTTGACTGGCATCGATGACACATCCATCGAAAACGGTGCTGCTTCGCAGTTGAGCCTTTATATCGGTTCTTAAGCCTGGCTGAGATGTTAGAGAGCTTCCCTGTCTCAACACCTAAGCATTTGCAGGGTGTTTCTGAAGGTGTTTGTAAGAATGACTTCATTCAAGTGCCTCTGAGCATAAATGGGGCTGGCGTTGTTCATGTAATTTTAGGGAATAACTTCTAATTGAATGCAGGGCTCACAGCAACTGCTGAGCGTCTTTCAGATGCCACAGCCAACTCCAGTCCCCTGTTGACTGGCATCGATGACACATCCATCGAAAACGGTGCTGCTTCGCAGTTGAGCCTTTATATCGGTTCTTAAGCCTGGCTGAGATGTTAGAGAGCTTCCCTGTCTCAACACCTAAGCATTTGCAGGGTGTTTCTGAAGGTGTTTGTAAGAATGACTTCATTCAAGTGCCTCTGAGCATAAATGGGGCTGGCGTTGTTCATGTAATTTTAGGGAATAACTTCTAATTGAATGCAGGGCTCACAGCAACTGCTGAGCGTCTTTCAGATGCCACAGCCAACTCCAGTCCCCTGTTGACTGGCATCGATGACACATCCATCGAAAACGGTGCTGCTTCGCAGTTGAGCCTTTATATCGGTTCTTAAGCCTGGCTGAGATGTTAGAGAGCTTCCCTGTCTCAACACCTAAGCATTTGCAGGGTGTTTCTGAAGGTGTTTGTAAGAATGACTTCATTCAAGTGCCTCTGAGCATAAATGGGGCTGGCGTTGTTCATGTAATTTTAGGGAATAACTTCTAATTGAATGCAGGGCTCACAGCAACTGCTGAGCGTCTTTCAGATGCCACAGCCAACTCCAGTCCCCTGTTGACTGGCATCGATGACACATCCATCGAAAACGGTGCTGCTTCGCAGTTGAGCCTTTATATCGGTTCTTAAGCCTGGCTGAGATGTTAGAGAGCTTCCCTGTCTCAACACCTAAGCATTTGCAGGGTGTTTCTGAAGGTGTTTGTAAGAATGACTTCATTCAAGTGCCTCTGAGCATAAATGGGGCTGGCGTTGTTCATGTAATTTTAGGGAATAACTTCTAATTGAATGCAGGGCTCACAGCAACTGCTGAGCGTCTTTCAGATGCCACAGCCAACTCCAGTCCCCTGTTGACTGGCATCGATGACACATCCATCGAAAACGGTGCTGCTTCGCAGTTGAGCCTTTATATCGGTTCTTAAGCCTGGCTGAGATGTTAGAGAGCTTCCCTGTCTCAACACCTAAGCATTTGCAGGGTGTTTCTGAAGGTGTTTGTAAGAATGACTTCATTCAAGTGCCTCTGAGCATAAATGGGGCTGGCGTTGTTCATGTAATTTTAGGGAATAACTTCTAATTGAATGCAGGGCTCACAGCAACTGCTGAGCGTCTTTCAGATGCCACAGCCAACTCCAGTCCCCTGTTGACTGGCATCGATGACACATCCATCGAAAACGGTGCTGCTTCGCAGTTGAGCCTTTATATCGGTTCTTAAGCCTGGCTGAGATGTTAGAGAGCTTCCCTGTCTCAACACCTAAGCATTTGCAGGGTGTTTCTGAAGGTGTTTGTAAGAATGACTTCATTCAAGTGCCTCTGAGCATAAATGGGGCTGGCGTTGTTCATGTAATTTTAGGGAATAACTTCTAATTGAATGCAGGGCTCACAGCAACTGCTGAGCGTCTTTCAGATGCCACAGCCAACTCCAGTCCCCTGTTGACTGGCATCGATGACACATCCATCGAAAACGGTGCTGCTTCGCAGTTGAGCCTTTATATCGGTTCTTAAGCCTGGCTGAGATGTTAGAGAGCTTCCCTGTCTCAACACCTAAGCATTTGCAGGGTGTTTCTGAAGGTGTTTGTAAGAATGACTTCATTCAAGTGCCTCTGAGCATAAATGGGGCTGGCGTTGTTCATGTAATTTTAGGGAATAACTTCTAATTGAATGCAGGGCTCACAGCAACTGCTGAGCGTCTTTCAGATGCCACAGCCAACTCCAGTCCCCTGTTGACTGGCATCGATGACACATCCATCGAAAACGGTGCTGCTTCGCAGTTGAGCCTTTATATCGGTTCTTAAGCCTGGCTGAGATGTTAGAGAGCTTCCCTGTCTCAACACCTAAGCATTTGCAGGGTGTTTCTGAAGGTGTTTGTAAGAATGACTTCATTCAAGTGCCTCTGAGCATAAATGGGGCTGGCGTTGTTCATGTAATTTTAGGGAATAACTTCTAATTGAATGCAGGGCTCACAGCAACTGCTGAGCGTCTTTCAGATGCCACAGCCAACTCCAGTCCCCTGTTGACTGGCATCGATGACACATCCATCGAAAACGGTGCTGCTTCGCAGTTGAGCCTTTATATCGGTTCTTAAGCCTGGCTGAGATGTTAGAGAGCTTCCCTGTCTCAACACCTAAGCATTTGCAGGGTGTTTCTGAAGGTGTTTGTAAGAATGACTTCATTCAAGTGCCTCTGAGCATAAATGGGGCTGGCGTTGTTCATGTAATTTTAGGGAATAACTTCTAATTGAATGCAGGGCTCACAGCAACTGCTGAGCGTCTTTCAGATGCCACAGCCAACTCCAGTCCCCTGTTGACTGGCATCGATGACACATCCATCGAAAACGGTGCTGCTTCGCAGTTGAGCCTTTATATCGGTTCTTAAGCCTGGCTGAGATGTTAGAGAGCTTCCCTGTCTCAACACCTAAGCATTTGCAGGGTGTTTCTGAAGGTGTTTGTAAGAATGACTTCATTCAAGTGCCTCTGAGCATAAATGGGGCTGGCGTTGTTCATGTAATTTTAGGGAATAACTTCTAATTGAATGCAGGGCTCACAGCAACTGCTGAGCGTCTTTCAGATGCCACAGCCAACTCCAGTCCCCTGTTGACTGGCATCGATGACACATCCATCGAAAACGGTGCTGCTTCGCAGTTGAGCCTTTATATCGGTTCTTAAGCCTGGCTGAGATGTTAGAGAGCTTCCCTGTCTCAACACCTAAGCATTTGCAGGGTGTTTCTGAAGGTGTTTGTAAGAATGACTTCATTCAAGTGCCTCTGAGCATAAATGGGGCTGGCGTTGTTCATGTAATTTTAGGGAATAACTTCTAATTGAATGCAGGGCTCACAGCAACTGCTGAGCGTCTTTCAGATGCCACAGCCAACTCCAGTCCCCTGTTGACTGGCATCGATGACACATCCATCGAAAACGGTGCTGCTTCGCAGTTGAGCCTTTATATCGGTTCTTAAGCCTGGCTGAGATGTTAGAGAGCTTCCCTGTCTCAACACCTAAGCATTTGCAGGGTGTTTCTGAAGGTGTTTGTAAGAATGACTTCATTCAAGTGCCTCTGAGCATAAATGGGGCTGGCGTTGTTCATGTAATTTTAGGGAATAACTTCTAATTGAATGCAGGGCTCACAGCAACTGCTGAGCGTCTTTCAGATGCCACAGCCAACTCCAGTCCCCTGTTGACTGGCATCGATGACACATCCATCGAAAACGGTGCTGCTTCGCAGTTGAGCCTTTATATCGGTTCTTAAGCCTGGCTGAGATGTTAGAGAGCTTCCCTGTCTCAACACCTAAGCATTTGCAGGGTGTTTCTGAAGGTGTTTGTAAGAATGACTTCATTCAAGTGCCTCTGAGCATAAATGGGGCTGGCGTTGTTCATGTAATTTTAGGGAATAACTTCTAATTGAATGCAGGGCTCACAGCAACTGCTGAGCGTCTTTCAGATGCCACAGCCAACTCCAGTCCCCTGTTGACTGGCATCGATGACACATCCATCGAAAACGGTGCTGCTTCGCAGTTGAGCCTTTATATCGGTTCTTAAGCCTGGCTGAGATGTTAGAGAGCTTCCTGTCTCAACACCTAAGCATTTGCAGGGTGTTTCTGAAGGTGTTTGTAAGAATGACTTCATTCAAGTGCCTCTGAGCATAAATGGGGCTGGCGTTGTTCATGTAATTTTAGGGAATAACTTCTAATTGAATGCAGGGCTCACAGCAACTGCTGAGCGTCTTTCAGATGCCACAGCCAACTCCAGTCCCCTGTTGACTGGCATCGATGACACATCCATCGAAAACGGTGCTGCTTCGCAGTTGAGCCTTTATATCGGTTCTTAAGCCTGGCTGAGATGTTAGAGAGCTTCCCTGTCTCAACACCTAAGCATTTGCAGGGTGTTTCTGAAGGTGTTTGTAAGAATGACTTCATTCAAGTGCCTCTGAGCATAAATGGGGCTGGCGTTGTTCATGTAATTTTAGGGAATAACTTCTAATTGAATGCAGGGCTCACAGCAACTGCTGAGCGTCTTTCAGATGCCACAGCCAACTCCAGTCCCCTGTTGACTGGCATCGATGACACATCCATCGAAAACGGTGCTGCTTCGCAGTTGAGCCTTTATATCGGTTCTTAAGCCTGGCTGAGATGTTAGAGAGCTTCCCTGTCTCAACACCTAAGCATTTGCAGGGTGTTTCTGAAGGTGTTTGTAAGAATGACTTCATTCAAGTGCCTCTGAGCATAAATGGGGCTGGCGTTGTTCATGTAATTTTAGGGAATAACTTCTAATTGAATGCAGGGCTCACAGCAACTGCTGAGCGTCTTTCAGATGCCACAGCCAACTCCAGTCCCCTGTTGACTGGCATCGATGACACATCCATCGAAAACGGTGCTGCTTCGCAGTTGAGCCTTTATATCGGTTCTTAAGCCTGGCTGAGATGTTAGAGAGCTTCCCTGTCTCAACACCTAAGCATTTGCAGGGTGTTTCTGAAGGTGTTTGTAAGAATGACTTCATTCAAGTGCCTCTGAGCATAAATGGGGCTGGCGTTGTTCATGTAATTTTAGGGAATAACTTCTAATTGAATGCAGGGCTCACAGCAACTGCTGAGCGTCTTTCAGATGCCACAGCCAACTCCAGTCCCCTGTTGACTGGCATCGATGACACATCCATCGAAAACGGTGCTGCTTCGCAGTTGAGCCTTTATATCGGTTCTTAAGCCTGGCTGAGATGTTAGAGAGCTTCCTGTCTCAACACCTAAGCATTTGCAGGGTGTGTCTGAAGGTGTTTGTAAGAATGACTTCATTCAAGTGCCTCTGAGCATAAATGGGGCTGGCGTTGTTCATGTAATTTTAGGGAATAACTTCTAATTGAATGCAGGGCTCACAGCAACTGCTGAGCGTCTTTCAGATGCCACAGCCAACTCCAGTCCCCTGTTGACTGGCATCGATGACACATCCATCGAAAACGGTGCTGCTTCGCAGTTGAGCCTTTATATCGGTTCTTAAGCCTGGCTGAGATGTTAGAGAGCTTCCCTGTCTCAACACCTAAGCATTTGCAGGGTGTTTCTGAAGGTGTTTGTAAGAATGACTTCATTCAAGTGCCTCTGAGCATAAATGGGGCTGGCGTTGTTCATGTAATTTTAGGGAATAACTTCTAATTGAATGCAGGGCTCACAGCAACTGCTGAGCGTCTTTCAGATGCCACAGCCAACTCCAGTCCCCTGTTGACTGGCATCGATGACACATCCATCGAAGACGGTGCTGCTTCGCAGTTGAGCCTTTATATCGGTTCTTAAGCCTGGCTGAGATGTTAGAGAGCTTCCCTGTCTCAACACCTAAGCATTTGCAGGGTGTTTCTGAAGGTGTTTGTAAGAATGACTTCATTCAAGTGCCTCTGAGCATAAATGGGGCTGGCGTTGTTCATGTAATTTTAGGGAATAACTTCTAATTGAATGCAGGGCTCACAGCAACTGCTGAGCGTCTTTCAGATGCCACAGCCAACTCCAGTCCCCTGTTGACTGGCATCGATGACACATCCATCGAAAACGGTGCTGCTTCGCAGTTGAGCCTTTACATCGGTTCTTAAGCCTGGCTGAGATGTTAGAGAGCTTCCCTGTCTCAACACCTAAGCATTTGCAGGGTGTTTCTGAAGGTGTTTGTAAGAATGACTTCATTCAAGTGCCTCTGAGCATAAATGGGGCTGGCGTTGTTCATGTAATTTTAGGGAATAACTTCTAATTGAATGC